>JARJDV010005814.1:0-10213 GCA_030264675.1 Anaulacaspis nigra | reverse complement strand
GAAAATGATTGAAACGATAATCTATGAAGATAGATGGTCATTAATCATTTTCAAGATTTTTATTAAGTTTTAAAAAATTCCACAATAAAAAAGTATTAGATTGTTTCTCTATAGGAAATAATACTTTTATAATGTTAGATTTAAAAAGATTTCCAGCATAATTTTACGATGTGTGGAGGAGAAAATCATGTTGGAAATATTTTCGAGTTAAAAGTGTAATAATTCATAAAATTTAGTAGGTAATTTGAACAATACGTATGCGGCAAAAACAAAAGTTTATTCGCGTCCTGCGGGGCATATCCATAATGGGTAAACTACCTACTTACTACCGCTAAACGCAAAACTGCATTTATTATCCGTAATTCGCACTCGTTTCATGCGGCTAGCTAAAAATAGTAGTGCAGTAGCGCCGCGGCGATAAATGCGCGCACATCGCCAGCGTAATTGACTCGTTCGGGGGCATATTTGTACCTAGCGAATGTGGGTTTATAGCGTGGAAGGCAATCAGTAAATAGGTTCGCATGTCTTTTGGTCATTAATGGTCATTCCGCACGAGATTTCACGCCCGAAATTGCTGAATGCCAACGCCTCCTTGTACCATGCTCAGCGTCTTGATTGATTACCTTTTGATACACTTATTACCTTTATGCACGTCAACTGTTTTACAATCATAAAAAATTCGAAACAATTACCTGTTTTTGATAAAGAACCGAATTGGATTTTCCAATTTTTATAATATTCGCAAAATTAGTTGCCTACATTAACTTTTCAAACATCTCATAATTTAGAAACGAGTAAATTACTTTTAACTTAAGAAATTCTTGATAATATTTGTCTGGTAAATAAATTTTTATAACAATAGATACTTAATCATAGACTGAGTCACGATTAAAGCCAGTATTGAATGAAATAATCAAACAATGAGTAAAACAAAATTAGTTCACTGTGTCGCTGACTTTTTCTATCGGATCGTACAAAACAAACATTCATGAAGCATTTTTCCACCGCACGCACAGCAATTAAACATGACTCCTTGCTGTCCTTGATGAAATCAACGGGGAGTGATCTATATTTTCACGTCAATGATTTATTGCAGTGTCTAAGAAGGCTCACTCACTTGGTACACAAACTACATACCTAAATTCATTTTTATTTACGTTGAATTTTTTTACTTGCCGACGACTGACTCTGCCGAGTGCAATTACATTCCAATCTTCTGATCGAGATTACGCGTGCTCCGATCTGAAGTGAAACAATATTATCTATCAATAAACGGGCGCGCGTCACGCGGCGGCAAATATTTCGTTGACACACTTATTACGAATTGGTGGCAATTAAAAACGCATCGATTGATGACTATTCACACAATTCGGTTTATAGCGACTCGCGACAGATCTTGAAATTATGAAAAATGGCTGACCTTACACGGGACTATCAAGCAAATACGAAAATCGTATAAAGAGTTTTGAACGCGAGCACTAATTGCGGCTGCAAACATGACATTCAAGGCGCACGTATCAGGAATTTGGCGCTAGAGCGACATGCAAATGCAATGTTAATGAGATACTCAAGCATCAGCTCGGCGCACTCTAATGAAATAATTATTTTTCGGAACAGCGCCATAACTATTCATGCTCAATGGATAACTAACTATTTTTCAACGACTTAAGTCAATAACATGTCGTAAATTTATTCTCTCTTTGAACTTTGGAAAGTTTTTTTAAAAAAGTTTTGTTTACTCAACACTATTTCATACATCGTACTTGAAAATCCACATAGAATATCGATTATGTCAATAATTGAGGTTAGCTTAAGAATTAATTTTGTCTAAAATTCAATTCATCGCGCCCTTAAAAACGTCTTGAACGCATGCTGAAAATTGCAACACAATGTGACATTAGACAAATAAACGAATAGGGAATATTCAGTGCGCACTTCTGCACTTCGCCGCTAATTGTGATGAGCATGAAATGTGCGTTGCATTATTTATGACCTCTTTTTGCAATTCGGTCTACCTACCTTTTCTTTTCTGCTGTCCGTCCGTGCATTTGTAATTTGTGAACAGTGCGGCAGTTGCTGCGAGTTGGCAGCATTTCTTCTCCTCTGCTCGTAATGCATTTGAGTTCCTGACATGCGTCCGTTGTTACGTTGTTAATCATTTCATTACGGGCTGCACAACAGCTAACAATAGACTCGGAACGAATTGCTCATGATCTTCCTAGCTGCGACAATTTTCCATTTACATCAGACTCACCTTTTCGGACGTTTGAAAAGTGCACTCGCTGGACATTTCGAAATTCGGATGGATAAATAAAAAGTCATTATGTTCATGTTTTTCAAGTTTCATTTTCATTTCTTTTTTACTCTTTGTATGAATATTTTTGCATTTTGGAATGTTTACAATAAAGACATGGCACAGATCTTACAATAGTATGTAAATATTAAATAATGAACAGAAATTTCTAAAGACATTTTTGCATTGCACAAAAATTCTTCGCCGTCAAAACAAATAAAACAGTTTTAAGCTTTTCATAATTAATAATAACTCGATTAGTAATTTGAAAAAGTCAATCGCTTCGATTTCTTGTCGCTTGAGATTATCGCGTATAATGTGTTGCAATGTGTTGTGTTTGTAGTTTTTAATTAAATAATTTTTTATATTAATATTTATATATAATATATATTTACACATTTTTTACTTGCGGCGGGGGCGGCGGTAGGAAGAAAAACTTTATACTTGTGGCAAAGTTCGCGATATTTTCTTGTTTTTTTTTCTCTTTTCAATGCGCTTTTGAAGAATTGATAACTGTACAAAATTCGCCTCGCTATTTATTAGAATAGTATAGGTAGTAATATTTGTTCCGAATAGATTTGCGGTGAAAATGTCATTATTTTTGCATTTTGTGTTGCTTATCATATAAAAAAGAATAAATTAAGTAATATACATTTATGATAATAGAATATTATTATAGTTTTGTTGTTCTCGATTTTCTCAACGTATCGAAAATTGATTTGTTTATTAATTTCTCGTATAAATTAGAAATTAGTTCAACTACGCGCTTCAAATACGTATTTAATTTTCTTGTGTATGCGTGAATTATTTATATTAATTGTTTTTCTTATATTATTAATATGTATAAAAAGAAAACAATACTTCGTGGTGACTAAATGCAAATAATGCTCGTTCTCTCACTCTCGCTCTTTTTGCACCCCATAGGGGTTAAGTATGTTAATCATTTCTCTATGTACAAATATGCAAACGTGGTGTTTATCGTAATAGGGGAGGATGATGATTAATTTTCTCGTCGTCGTCGTCGTCGTCGTCGTCATGAATGCAAAAACAAAACAAACAATGCAATGCAATGCAATTGTATCTACAAATTATTTAAAATGAATAAAATGCGTGCGGATTCGAATACGTTTCGTATAAATTAAAAAAAAGTGTAAAAATAAGAGTTAAACAAATGCATTATTTAAATCAACAAAATGGTGACGCTTTCTTGATGTGGTGACTCGACCACCAATTTGAAATACTGATTTGTGATACTTCCTCTTTGCTGTCCCAGCATGGCCGCCGGTGGATTATCCTCTATCCGGTCAACAGCCGTAAGTCTTTTGGCACAGGTGGCGTAGCGCCTTGTGTTTCCTTCGACTGCGTTTTTCCTTCGACGTCGAAGTCCTACACAGATTCATCACGGCCTGCTTGCAATTGCGTTTCTGCGTCGTCGACGCCGATATGAATTGAAAGTTTTGCTTGCCACCGAGTCGATTCGCACCGGCTCTTAATTCAAAGTATTGAAAGTATTCGATGATGGGCACTTCCCGAAAAAGGCAGAATTTGTCGTTCGGTACTCGCTATTTAACAATCAGCCACAAATCATTATTAGCCATGATCGCGAAAAGTTGCGAAGTTACACTTACTCTTGCCGATGAGCCACCATCACTAGGCGCACAAATAAATCGTCGTGTGCCCATATCGTAGAGGTAAAAGTTATAACCAGTTGTTGGCTGTATACTACATATATCATCTGGAAAGAAGAGCAGGAAGGAAATGATTAGATTATTAATTCCAAGTCAGAAGGGTGCGAAGTTAACGTTGCCTTACATTTGCCTCCATCGGTTCGTCTTGTTGTCACTCTGAAATTGGTATTGTTTCTGACGATTTGCTTGGAAACTCGAAGATAGCCTTGATTCCGAGTCGAGAAGCATTTCTCTTCTATATTCACCTCGCAATTGCCAGCGACAACATTATTAGGAAACAACTGTAAATTAAAAGAGAAAATGATGCATTTTCAACCGATTATGGAAATTATCCAACCCTCTATGGGGTATAAATTAATTTCAAAGATTTTAAATGAAAAATGAATGTTGTGTTATTTTTGTACGTGAAATATAAACAAATTTATCACTGGGATGTGCGTGTTCTAACCTGACCAGTCGTTGCCTGACCACATTCAGCGCACAACCGCGTGTTGCAATCGATATGGTGTTTATAGCATTTCTTCATCATTTTACTAATTAAGTTACGATTAATAAATCAAGTATCAAAAGGATTACTTAAAAAGGCAGAAATCAGGGTGAGTGTTTTATTTTTTAATCTTGTGCGTAATTGAAATGAGAGAGATATCAACTCGGTCTGAGCGTAATCATCTTCACCAGTCGGATATAACCTGATGTGACAAAGCGTTCTTCACATTCTTGTGTACTAAAAATATAGGCGGATTTATC
This sequence comes from Anaulacaspis nigra, assembly GCA_030264675.1. Taxonomy (NCBI): domain Eukaryota; kingdom Metazoa; phylum Arthropoda; class Insecta; order Coleoptera; family Staphylinidae; genus Anaulacaspis; species Anaulacaspis nigra. The sequence continues at coordinate 5,485 of JARJDV010005814.1, read as the reverse complement.
TAAATGAGCGTCGAAGAAATGAGTATCGTATTTATAGTCACACGAAACGTGTTTGTTTATTACGTACGAGTATGAGTATGTAATGTATTCATTGAAATTTTGCAATTTAAAAAACATCTTTAACAAATAATACAAATACACCTCAAGGGTTTTTTGCGTTTTGTATTTTACATGCGATTCAAAGCCACGATTTCCGACGCTAGTAGTGAGACTGAATTAATTAACATTTAAAGAGCAGACAAATGAGTTGCCAATAATGGCGAAGCACCATTAGCAAGCACCACCCGATGTCCTCGATGTGCAGCAATCACATGATAAATTATTTTTATTTAAATAGGCGACGGGGTACGATGACAACTCAATTAAAAATGTTTGAAAACAAGTGCCTAACACATGCGGAAATTATGAATAATCAGCATTCCTGGTACTTACCATTATTAGAATTATAATTAGGATAATAACTGATGAAATCCTGCAACAAAACAAGCTCGATTAGTGAGTGATAACATGTCAAGGTTTTGCGTATGTCTACGAATGCGAATTGAGCGGGTAATTCACATCACACACAGGCTGCTTTGCATTCCGAGGGTATTAAGAGTGATTGTTAAGTAATAAATACTTTAGCGAGATCGTAAACACTCGAGGGGAATTTTAAGAATGTTGTCGGCGGTTTGATAACATTGCAAATTCTCGCCTAGCACGTCATCACAATGCGCATTGTCGTGATTATAAATTTAATAATAACATTCGATTCAAATCTAGCTCCAACACGAATGCACTAATGCTACGTGCTAATTACGAAATCCACGCGAAGAAAGCTAACGAGTTGAGGTTTTTTTGGTCAGTTGCATAAATGTTTTAAATCACTTAGATCAATTCAGATCTAAACAAATGTGCTTAAGTAATAATATGCTTTTAGGTGACACTCAACTGTTTGTCTTGTAGCAGGCTTTCTGTTTTGAAATTTCGTCATTGTTTATGCAAATAATTGCCGGCAAAAAGGAGCTTGCACAACAATTAATTAATCGGTTATGATAATTGATTGATGCAAAAAAGTCAAATTAATGACATTGCCCCAATAAAATGAAATTTGATAAAAGTCCGACCGGGACCGTTCTTCATCATAATATGTATATAATTGATGACCTTGTCAAAATATTATTGAATGTTGCATTAGCGAAATTATGCCGATGCTAATGAAATTAATTTTTATTGATTAATCACTATGCTCGATCACGTATTCGCGCACTCAATAAAGGTGTAATGTGAACTCAACCAACAAACCATAACAATTGCCAATCTTTTTTTCGCTGCCGCGTCGAAATCCATTCCGGCTGAGCTTAGAGAGTGTTATACTCATTAGCGTAAAACCCAAACAGTTTTTAATTAAATCTTTACAGTTACATAAAACGCGAAATATTTTATGACAACTTGTGTAACACTTAAAAATTTCTTCAATTAATTTTTGTGCTCTATTAAAAAATTGAATTTCTCTTCACCATCGAATGCTGCTCTTAAATGGTTGATTTTTATTTGGATGAAATGGAATTTTTGAAATTTTTATCTATGGAACTTTAGACTCAACAAAGTAATTGCATAATTATGGAATTTAATAACAATTTTAAGTAATCTTAGACTAAACAACATTCTTTCTTTCATAGTAGCTCAAATTATAGGCGGCGTAATTTGAAAATTTCCTTAAGGAAACTCCAAGTGAGAGATTTTAATAAACAAAAATATGTTTATGATTATGAAGAGATATGAAAAAGATATGGTAGTAAAAGCAAATAGTATTTTATTTTGCCATACTTGCAATACGTCGTGTGTGGCATCCTCTCGCATTATTATATTATGATTGTCGCTTAATAAATAACTTACTAAAATTATTTACAACGCGCAATCAAACGAGACGGCGACGTCGTCCTCGTCCTTTTTCAGTAATTACGACCCACGCTCATTTCTTCGTTCGCTTTCGAATTCATATTTCGTTTTTCGTGATTCCAACACAACAATTGTAATATTTTTAGTTATTCGCTCACATTTCCGCGTAACTTACTATTATGTCATTTCGATAAACACTTGAATAATATTATTGTTTAAATTTACAAAGAAAACAATATGTAAATTCGATGTTAGATGTAATAAAAACTCGAAAACTAGAAAAACTTGGCAACAAATAAGCAAAGAAGCCGAAGATAAATGGAGTACTAACAATCGCTACAAATTGGATTTGTTTCTAAAAGGACATAATGAGACAAGAAGTACGATAAATACGCAGATAAACGTATTTATTGCCTTTGGCTAAAAAATTATATACTGGGTGTTGCATGTCTCGCCTAGGCGAATGCGTGCGCAAAAATGTATCTTAATGAATTGCAATGGTCATATTTAGTAATTCCATGTAGAATGGTTAAAGTTACATGACAATAGCATTAGCGTATAATGTGATTCTGCGCGAGTCTCACGCGGCGCACTTGCAGAGTGCATTAACAACGTGTAACAAGAGTTTGCATTATGAGTTTTCTTATGAAAATATATTATATACTTCACGACGCGGCACACACGCACCGCGGGAACACATTCCCGATTTTCAACACCACATAACAACAACAACACTCTCGCGCGCGCTCTGGCTACGTGCGGGGAGAGACACATATGAATAATATTCGCGCAACTCCTCCACGAGCGAATGTGCGTACCGCATTAGCTAAAGACTATTAACAACATGCCAGTGAGTGCAACGTTTGCCCACGGATGCCATCGGGGAAAATGAAATTTATACATTGTCTAAATAAATTGTTCGCCGTGTATTAAATGACCGATAAATATTGTTTGCGAGATGTTTTGCAAGACTGCCAGCGAGCAGAGCAACCAACCACGTCTAATTGTTGTTTCTCATAAACTAACACGTTGGTAATTATCTCAATTTATAACTTGTTCATTCTCCTCCTTGAAGAAAAACGGATACCGACAAATTTCGCGATTGAATTGAGAAGACTATTAACAAATTCGAGTTTCTTTGAAACGAAACGAAAACACTCAACATTGCAAAAGCAGGTAAAAGTAGTAAAACAATCAAGATGCATTTATGAGCGTACTTAAGCGGAGATTTCACTGATTGATTAATTAATTTGATGATATTTGTTTGCTAAACAAATATTATGCACAAAAGCAATTTGTCAGCGTATTCTCCACGCTCGCCGTAGATGGAGCGAAATTAATAACAATTATTAATAATTACTGGCATTGTGCGGCGCAATGAACAACGTATCAATAAATATTATTTTAGCGTTGGTGTTTATTAGAAAGACGTCGTCGCGCTCGCGGCGCACGCGAACGTGTTGCCGACTTCATTACAAGAGCCTTTTTTACATTTATGAATTCTCCGTATGTCTCTCGAAGCGTACGCATGCAATCATAACGATAATGCACTCTATTAATGTTGAGTCGCGAACTTACCGGCAACAATGCTTCAAGTGTTTTTATTCGATTTTTCGCAGCGTGCGCTGTTTGTTCGCGTATTCAAGAAGGGGCGAATTTATTACAATTCAAACATTCAATCGTTACGCGGAAAACCTATTCGAATTTATCATGGTTTACTGCTTAAATTTTCTCTTCTACGAACCAGCTATGAAAGATGAATAAGGTTATCTTGAGAAAAATCAACCCTTGAAGCGTGAAATGTAATTTCGAGCATTTAAAAAGGATTAAGTTCTAGTTAATATTATGGGCGTTTATCAAAGCGATTAAACATTGCAACGCCATAAAAGCAAGCAGATATTATTCATCGGCGGCCGTTATAAAGATTTAAGGGGGGAATTAATCAAAAATCCAATTTTCCGTCCGATTAACGCCGAGCGACAAACAGATGACCATCATTGGTGTTGACAATAATCCGATCTTGGCTTATTTGTGTTTGTATTGTTGCAGGCTCCGTAAATGCGCGAAATACTGTCAGCTTAAGTCGACTTCGATACCGGTGATGAGTGAGATAAGATCATGAGCTTTTTGGGTGAGTACAATGTTTCTAGCTCTTGTTGTTATCATTGTTGCGCGCGCGTTCAGCTGTCCCATGGGTCAACTATGGCCTATTGTTGATCTTCTTTTGATGTCTGACCATCGGCCGGCTGACACCTTTGCCTAGGTAGGCACAATTGCGACAAAAATTGCCAAAGGCCACCCAGCGTGGCTAAACTGCATCACCTTTTTTTGCGCATTTCACCTTTCTATTTTGGCGCATTATTTATGGGAGACATGTGCGTATTGAATACGATTCAGGGAAATGGGGCACGTTCCATCACAATAAATAAGAGCAAATTGGCTGGAAGTGACATCAAATGCGATTAGGTCGTTTTAATAAAAACGAATGTCACTAAACGTTACTAAATGACAAATAAATATCATTGAAATATTAGATTTTGGGGTCGCTTGTGTAATTCCGCTATTATTCCAGGTAATTATAGCAAATATTTGGGGTTTACAACTTTTATTGCTCTCATTTCATAAGCGTTTAGGGTGAAATTATGGATGAGGGTGCGATCGAGTTTTATTGAATTTTTGCGAAATTTTTTATCGTACAGTTATAGGCAAATATTTGATATTTTCTGGTCATTTATGAGCATAACTGAGACGCGAACAAATGAACAAAGTGAAAATGTGCGTACAATTCAATTAATATTAATAACACCACACGCAATAATAGTAAATTACAATAGTTATGCGGTCGTTACAAATGGTTTCAGTAAACGCAAAAATGCGCAAGCAGAAACAAAACGAAGCGATGCGAGCAGCGCGAAAAAAGCAGAAGACGAATGCAAAACAGTAAAACGTGCACCACCGTAATGAAGTTATGCACATATTCATTAACAAAAAGGCATTAAAAACTAGTTATCGCCGTGAAACACTCACTCGTACCACGGCGGCTGCTGCCGTCGTTTGCGACGAGATAATAAAGACGTTTCGCATTCATTCGTTAAATCTCTCTTGCGCTGAGAGTTGTTGCAAACTTCTCTTCAGTAGGAAACATTTCGTCCACTCTCAACGTGTGCGGTTTAATTTTCGAGCGCTGCGTACTCTTCGACTAATTTTCCCTCTTCGCGCACTCGCGCTGCGTGTATCCTTTTGTAATAATGACTTTTAAATAACACCCGACCGTAAATGAAACGCCAAAATGCAATGCGTGCGCGCTACGATGATGATGACTCTATTTCATTGCTTATTGAAAAATACTGTAATTTCATCGCAAAACGTGTTAATCGACTCTTATACATTTCGCCAAATTGATTTCGCACGCTCGCAATGCTTAATTTAATTTGTACAAAATGCACGTTGGAATTTCTGTAAAAAAGATGAAAAATTAACTTTGGCGTTTTGATTGACAAATCACCCGAAGAAAAATTTATGATCGCGATGCGATGTTGACGATAAGCTAAACGCGGATCGCTTGACGTATATCTTTCAATATGATCTTGTTTATCAACATGTT
>JARJDV010005782.1:0-15351 GCA_030264675.1 Anaulacaspis nigra | reverse complement strand
GGGCTCACACGTCCGTAATTGCTTTGCATAATTAGCGAATTTTAACAGAATTTGCTAATATCCCTAGTTAACCTTTGTGTTATAATTTTTAGGAAGTATTATTATTTAGGGAGGTAATCTGAACTTTTATGTAACCGTGTAACATGTACATTACAAAGCATATTGGATTGATTATTATGAAATGTGTTTTGTTTGAATATTTACAACTCTCTTTAAAAATAGTTGTTTTACTTTTCGTTTGCGGCTTGAGCGCTACATCGTCCACAAATCAAAATAAGATGAGGTTAAACTCTACTGCTGTTATTTTGACATCTGTCACTTGACATAACCCAACTTAACTCCTTCAGCCTGCTAAAAAGTGTTATACGGTGTTATATTCCACGTGGTGAATGTTTAGAGTATTCATCCGTCTTATAAGAATAACAAGTAAGAATATAAATTTCATCATAGGGGGTGAGTTAACATAGTTTGTCTTGTCATATTGTGTTGACGTCCAAGCCGTAGTATAATTGTCTGCATCTATCCACCTGTCCCAGCAGCACAATTATCAGCGGAGTAAGCAATGAAGTGAAGTCTAACAAGCAAGTCAAATTCTTGTATTACTAACTACTTGACGAGCTGATTGCAATGGCGAGTTATCAATAATCGTAATCGCATATACTAACATGACCCGGTATTACTCGACGTGAATCCGTCAGTCAGTTTGGCGCATTGATTTGATTTCGGCTACCTCATGTGATATTAATTTGCGCATGGTATTTGACTTTGGAGAGCGTTTACAGCCATAGGCTGCGGCCCGAATGGCATTTGCGGTATGGCGAGGTGGAAAGCAACAGTCCGTTGCTGTTGGTAGGTACATAACCTTACATATGTATTGGCCGATTGTGCATCTCGGTAATTTGCATCTAATTTCGAAACTAATTACTGATGAAGCAAATATTTGACGATCTCAGCATTGTTGACATATCACCCGTGTGCACTATGCGCAGTTAGTTATGCACGCGCATTGTTATCACCGTTTTTCTGACATTTGCGATTGCACCGCATAAAAGCGTAAATCTTGCGTGAAAGCGCAGCCCGACATAACAACGGAAGCGAAACACCAGTGCGAAACGCGTATACTTTATACGGTAATTCATTCTTAATGACAAAATAATCTGTGCACGCCGGGCAACACACTTTTGAATTTTACTATGTTGTAGGGAGAATTCTAGGATAGCATATCGCTTTTCCACATCATTTCCCAATTGAACTAGATGCATTGCCAGTGAAAATATATATCATGAAAATGTTTTACATCAGACCGAGTCTAAAACTATTCAACGAATAGCAATTAATTCGACGTGAAATGTTAATGCGAAACTAATTACGTGGAGCAAATTTGAAATTGTAACAAGCACGAAAAAGAATCGTGGCAATCGTAACGTTAAAAATATTGTCGACTGCCGGTGGCGATTCGAAATTACACGGATTAGTCCCTTCGTTCCAGTTGAAAATATCGCATAGGACATGCGGGATGTGCATGCAAATACATTCATGTACATGGTTAGCCTTGTTGTGTTTATCTAGATGGTTGGAAAATCACCCCCTACCGGCGGTAACCACTCTATGCTAATTAGTCATCCAGTACAAAATGCACATATGCTACATGCGCTAATAATTCTCGGACGCTTAATTAAAACATTTTTTAAGTGCCAACTAATTATCAACAACGAATAGATTAATTTTCTTCTCTTGCGCCATACCAAATGAAATTCTTGGGCAAATATTAATTATACAGCATAAAAATAGCACAAGATTACTGGGGAATGCGCAATGAAAAAATACCGAAAATTCTCGCGCGCAAAGCCGAAGAAAAATAAGAAATATGTTTTTAAACCCATTCACGTACGAGGCTCAAGTGAAGCGTCGTAATATTAAAAGAATTCCAGTTATGAGCGTCGACGCAAAAAAAGAGCGAGCGCGCGCGCGCGACTGCCAAGGCGAAATTAGATTCTGATGCATCTTTATGACAACAGCGCCGGCACATTGGAGGATGCGTCGCGTCTTGAAGATGCCTTCGTTCTTGATGCACGTAGAAATTGTTCCATATACGCGCACACGTACTAAGTAAGTGGATGAGAGTCCATAACCGAGATCCACATGAATATAATGACGACGGCGATGGCGATGGAGAGGCGGCCGTCTTGCCATACGCATTCACTTTTTTCCACCGCCCCCCGTCGTCGCCGCCACACACCAATTTAGCGCGCATTAAGTGCCATCAAAAACTAAACGATTCGCATGGACGATATATGAAATTCTTTACGTGCAAAGCACCCAATGAAAATAGAGAAAATGCTAGGAAAATATTTGTTAAAGTGGATCTACCTCAGTGGATCTCAAACTTTTTTTTTGCCCTTTCAACCAAGATATTCATTGTTTACTTTCTGAACTGCTGCTGCCCCCATTTAGGTGTGAGAGACTCAGCTTTGGTTATCACTGGTTTAGATCAAAGACGACTTAATGAATTTCTCGTAAATTCGAATGAATCTATTTAATGTGATTAGTGATTGATTGCATTTAATTAGTATACACGCTTGTTGGCTGCTGCAAGGTAAATTTGCGTTACGTAAATTATAATTTCAATAAATTTTATGTAAATACCAATACGAAGTAATAACACTTAATGACTAAGAAAATACATGCTTGGGGCTTCCACTCTTTAATCACTTGTTAAGAGTGGATAGAGAGAATTCAATGACATGCGAGTTACCGAAGAGAAAAAGTGAAGGAATCGGACGATGCTATAGGCGATGTGGAAGAAAAAACGTAAAATACAACGTGTAATTAGCATGAGACAAATGAAAAAAGTGAGTAATTTTTGAAAAGAATGCAAAAAAACGCACGGTTTGAGGCATTTTATTATAGAAATTGTCATTATAAAATAGCTAGGTGCACTCATTATTAAAGATAATTATATAAAATGTGCAACAACGAAGGTAAAAACTTATACGTTAATTACAATTAAATTATAACAGAACGTATTCGTCAACATGTGTGTAATTAAAATACTGTGTGTTGTTTTGATCAAATAGTGAAGAGAATTTACGATGATTTAAAGGTTTTAGGTGGGAAACACTCGGTGGAAGTGTATGAATTGTTTATCGTCAATTAATCGACTTAATAAGCATTTTGCGTTAATCTGTGTTTTATTTATGAATACGAATGATAGGAATTAATTGCATTAAAATTAGAAGAACAAATATCACACATATATAGGCAGTAGCTTGATGCAATCGCACGCTGTAAATTAACGTAAATAATTGCTTAGCGAGTGCATCATTAATAAGATAATTAATAATGAAAATCGCGCGCCGCTGCTGCTGCTTTTGAACGACGATTAATTCATTAGAGCTCATTAGTATCGACGCTGGCTGTAAGTGCACTTACATGCTGCCGCATACAATGGGGCGCCCGTCGGCGGCGGATTCGTTTCCACTGCTTCCTGCGGGTGAGACACGCACGCGAGTCTCGCGCCTGGGAAATGATAGGATAGGAAAAACAAATATTTACTCGGGCTCTTAATTGCTAGTCGTGCAGTCGTCGTCGGCCGTCGTTTGGTCAATTATTATGATATTTCAACTAATTAATCATTAATTTGCTGCGATTTCACAATTAATAGCATTTTGTTTTTAATTGCTTATTACTAATTATTAATTACTCATATTTTCAGGTTAACACGATGCTTGCCAAGCCATCAGAGAAACGGATGACAAATAATAAACAACATACAAAAATGGAAATGGAATAAAATAGATTTCAGTAGCACTCAATCATCCTGCTGATGCCAGGTTGGAAACTCGTTTTTGAAGAGGTCCTTCGGAAGCCACAATCAACAGCACATGTGCATTGATCGCAGTCTGACCGCAATTGGAAGCGAGTGAAAGAGCAGCGCTGATTGATTATCGAGTTTAATTTTGAATAGCTTTGAATCGGTTTTCATTATGCTGAATTATATTCAATATACAATTTGGCATGCAGCATTCCGCCAATGCGGTCGGTCGGTCGTCTTCGTCGAGTTCGGCTGGGTGCATGCTTGTTTGTTGTTGCATGCATTGCTAATGCGGCTTTGGCGTGCGCGAGTGCCAAACGGCATTGTTGTCGGCGGCGGCGGCGCAAAAGGGGGTGGCCTCACGCGGCGGCCGCATCAAAATTATATTTTCATACATCAATATCAATCATTTATTTAGCTGATTGCGCGCACACCAGCCAGGGCCGAGTCGGCCAGTAATCACATGGATATTAATGCCCAAATGCGCGGCGCGCCGACGCAAAAAGCCAGTCGCGTTCGCAAAAACCGATCGAAAAACTCGTCTGGGCATCAATTATGCGCGCGCGTGGTGCGGTCGAAGAGATAGACATTTTATAATTAATGTCAATCGTGATAATATTGTGGTTTAGCGTAATAAAAAGTCGGATTAAATGTGGTCGGCTTTTAGCGAAAATTAAATTTCTGCATCATTCATAGAGGCGGAATTTAGATTATTAATGATTGCACCTGTGCTTATTCATAAATTCGTAATTCGTAGCGCAAGCAATGCGTAGCCAAACGAAAATATCACATGGCACGCTCAATTTTGTCGTACGTACTTATTTTCAATCTATTTCAAGCGGAATTCCACTCATATTTTAATGAGCATATTTAGACGTTTCGCATAGCAGGCTGTATGCAATATGCGCCGCCGACGACGACGCGTGTTTTCGTTTATATTTCATGCGGAATGACATATAATTAAATTCGAAAAATATGACTAATGGACGGAGAACGAAATGCTGCTGAAGCGTAAGCAAATAAGCAATGAACAAAAACAAAACGTACGTACCTACAGTTGCATTTACATTTCGCATTTTGCGGTAAGAAAAATTACACGAATTTTGTTAAAGAAGTTGATGTGAAAATCTAAGCGCATATTTAATTAATAAGCGTATAATTACATTACCAGTTTAGTGCATAACCTCAAACAAGCTTTTCTACTATATGCGGATTAGTAATTTATAAGAGCTTTACTCTTATGCCATGAGCACACGCTTTGAATTAATACTGCGGTACACATATGCAAGATGAGCGCATACAATGTGCGAATTTGTATCTAATGTCGAATATCCATCCCTACGTGAGTAACCACATTGTATTCGCGTATATCTTATTTAGATGTTTACTTGAGTGCATTCAATGTCAAGCGTCGAAACCACGCGACTGTCACTGTGCATCTCATGCGGCGCGTAACATGGGAATAACGTTAGTGCAAAAGTATACACGATTTGAATACGCTGTGCGGCTGTGCAACATTTGCATGGTAGAAGCGGGTGGGATAAAGTAGTGCAGTGAATGCTGCATTGCGAAGGCATAAAATCAGAAATACGTCGCGTTGTATTGCAACAAGTTCGCACGCCTCCACATGTGCAATGCGCGCACATTGCCGAAAGGTTAAACACACCCAGCTATCATCATCATCATCATCGTAAGCATCATGTGTTGACTCGCCCGTGGTCGCAAAACAAATACGCAAATCCGCAAAATGCGTAGATGTTATATAACTCTAATAAAATCCACGTCTTGTTTGCATGTCGTGTGCGCAGAGATATTTACGAATACGCATGAGAAACTACTTTGCTCGAGCGCAATGAGGAAAAGACATGACACACCCAAGTATGCAAGCAATAAATTAAAAATATAAGTACAAGCGAGGAGGGAGAGAGGAGGTAATAAATTTACCAATTAATTAAAACGCGCACACGCGTCTCAGTTATTAGAAAAGTTGCACAATTGATGATGGCCAGCAGCAGAAGCAGCGCTTCTGGTTTTTCGCGCTGATGCAATGCGGGTGGAGTCAGTTAATAGATAAAGTTGAACCGGAAGTGTGCGCCTTGTGCGCGCATCATTACATAAATTTGGCTTGTTTCGCGCGCCGCGCAATATGATGTTTCGCTTATTTTTATGCGTTTTCTTGCCGCCCCCGCAGAGAGTGAGTGTATGAATTTCACACTAAGTTAGCCGTGTGCGCACTGCTGCGCACCGGGACGCGGTGGAAGTCGAATGAGTTATGTGTGGTTATAAAACTAAATGTGTCCACAAAGTTGCGAGTAAATTAGTGCGGGCAAAGTAGGAAACTTATTTATATCGCCCAATTACACGTTAATGCCTTCAACTACTAATGAGACTTGCGATTACTACAGCTCTTTTTTTTATTCGGAAAGCTTTTAACTGTTTAGCTTTCATGTTGCCGGAGGAGAAGAGGGTTTGGGGTTGGTGGATCAATCACATTTCACCACACGCTGAGAGGTGTTTTAAGAGACTGGTATATGCATTTATTGTTTATATAACCACCCTGCTGGTTTGGTGGGAATAGCGGCGCGAGAAAAGCTGGATACAAAGGGCGAGTTGATTATGACAGTCGGTCGGGGTGTCGGGGAATAAACGCATTATGCCACTCGAGGGTACCATCAGTTATGACGGCACTCAATGTCTCCTTGTGCGTTGGCAATTTTAACAAACGACAATGAGCGTACGCGACGCCAACTCTCGTGTGGTTTGATCGATATCATAATCAGTTAGACAAGAGAGTTGCTTGCTAAAAAAATCGGCGCGGCGCACAAGCGGGTGCTTTGAGTGGAATGGTGTGCGCTCGTAAAAGTAAAAGTTTCCCCATGACCTAGCGAGAGGGTCTGTCTATTTGAGCGTAATTTATGTAAACAGGAATTTGTCAAATAATTTTCCAAGTCTTGTGTTTTAATTCGCGTTGAATTTGGAGAAATTGAGCGTTTGCTGCGGTTGTATTTGAGGGTGATTCATGAATTTTAACCTTAAACGAAGATGACTTGTACATTTATTGGAGTTTTTCCGAGGGGTTGCGCGCGTACGTCCGTAATTAAATCTCGATGATAAATAGCATTCGCCGCCGTATTGCATTTTCATTTCGGCGTTTGCTTTCGTTTCCCGTTTTGAAGCATATGCATTCGCTCAAAGTGACAAGTTAAATGTCATGAATTTTCCCCACAAACGATGGATATGATAATCATAATGAAAGAGCCAAAATTAAAGGGGTGCATGTAATACGTACGTATCGTTCACCCTTTGCCAAACGTCATTTCGGTCTGGTTGAAATGCGGCGATTGAGCGTGCTACAAGTGCAGAGCATGCAGCAAAGTTCAAAAGGGTAAGAAGTGGCGCAAGATGGGGGACACGGGGAGTTGCACTGCTCATCTTTGGCGTTTTGCTGCCGATCAAAGTTATCGAGCTAATGCAATGACATGGACGACCGACCGAACGAGCGAACGCGACGCGTGCACAATGAATTGAAAACTTTGGCGCATTTGCAAAGTTGCAGGTGACCCAGGTGCGCACAATGCAGCAATTGCAAGTTGAGCTGGGGCGTTGGGGGAGGCGGTTGATAGCGATAAAAGCGGACGGCGGACGCGTACCGCGGATCGATTTTATTGCGGAGGCGGAAAGTTTAAAACAATCATTGGCAGAGTGCTTGCCGCGCGTGGAGGACGAGGGCAATTTGCTACGCGCCATTCCGATTCGATTGCATCAAATTGCTAATTCTTGCTGGGGAAATATATCAGTAATCCGAACCTTGGAACGAACCTAGGCCCCCCTTCTAGGTTCTTATGCGCTTCTTTATCGAATAATCTTTAAATCTGTTTCCACTCTAAGGGCTATATTGTCGAAATCCGTGATATAATTCTTTTTTTCCTGTTTGTTCAGGAATTATCTCTTCTTCAATTTCTGTTCCTTAAGATGGGGTGGATATAAATTCAAGATCAAAAAGTATGTGAAAGTGAACACGTTTGAAATCAATAAACAGAGTAATTATGACTTTCTAAGGGTTGAAGTAGATCATTTATTTTGAGTAGAAAATTGAAAAAGTAAGATAAAAGAGAAATATCACTCTTCGGCAATTTGAGAGGCACAAAACGAAATTGCAATGACATTGCAAATTTCAGTCAATTGCATCGCAAAGCGCAGAAGCGGAAAGATGCATGTCGCATGCACAAATCCATCTCAATAATCTTGGAAATTGTAAAACCCTCGTGAAAATGCATCCTCCCCGGCGCGCGCGCACGTATAAAACTCGAGGGGGCTTTCATATCAATAAATTCCCTATTCGAATGGGCACACAGTGGAGTAGAGTGCAGAGCACAATAACGTCTCCATTCGATATTAATTTAAGTGGATTAGTGGTGTGATGCATGGGATTCCGCATCATTTTTCTCAATTCCATTTTCCTCCGGTGTCGTATGCGTGCATGTGTCGCGCGCAATGCCTAAAATAAGGCAAATCGCATTATTGATGCGCAAGACAAGGAAAATAAAGAAATACGGTGGAAATACTTCTTCCGGGTGAAGATTAAGGTAACCCTCAACGTGTGCACGGAAAGCTATTAACTTCAAGCGTGCGCGCGCGCACAGACGAGAGAATGGTTTGAATAAATCATCAATAATTTCGGGGAGTGATTCTCTCACAAGTCGAGATCGGGATGCTTGCACAATGATGGTTTATTGAGGCAGTAATGCGTTGACCGCCGATGCGCTGCGAGGGTTAAACTAGCACCCGTTTGTGTTTGCGTAATATGCTTGATAAATTGTATTAATCATTTTCGGGGGATGCTGGGTGGAAATTGCATTTTCAAGTTATCGTTATGATTTTCCACTTTGAATGCAACCACTTTGGCGAGAAGAGATTGGCGTGCAGTCAATTTCGTGGTTAATAAAACGTAGTCGTCTCCTTTGATGCACACTCATAACCTTAAATTTAAGGATATTTTTCATTTTCATGCTATCAACGTATATGATTATGGATAAATCATGAATTTTGGACATGACAGAATATAATTGGAATTTTCTTTATAATTACGAAGCCACCCTCTGCCTATATGGCGAATGATTTTAATATGGTTAGTTAGTTCCGATCAAGGGTACTTTGGTGGCTTCTCTGTGCATTGTGCGGCCATTATACCATCACGCCACAATTTGATGCGGCTGGAATGGCAATTGCAACAGGAGAGTGTTGTAACAGGCGCATTGCAATGCGATTATAGATGCGAAAATGTACAATCTAATGCGAATTGTTTTCGTGCGTTCGTTCGTTTCGGTGGTGCGCGGCGGCAATGTTGGTGGTCACCACGTGCGGCCACGTGTGTCCCACCGCCACCCAAGGGGACCGTTCATGGTTTGCGTATGCACGCACCCGCGCATAACTGGCTCAATGGAATAGTCATCTCGCTAATCGCATCAAAGATAATTTAATATTCCGTTTTCATCATCAATCAAAGTGGAAATATAGCATTTTATATGTGCGGTTTCTGTACGAATAATCGCATTAATTTTAGCGTGTACGTGCATACAGAGTGTTCAATGACAAACGAGGTTAATTTAATTTGATATTTGATAATTTAGCTGGCACCCTGTATAAATTATGTCCAAGGGGAACATGTGTAAATCACACGCAAAAATTAATCGCAAATGTACATCGGAGGACTAATCAAATCCGCTGCATACAAATCGCACTATTCGGTATAAATTGGCTATAAATTTCATTGAATTTCGAGTTCATAAATGGTCGAAATTGTTTCGCACCGTTGTAAATTAAAAATGCAACACCCTATAGAGTATTAAATTCCATTTGCATATCGTATTCGCGTATTGATTTTGCATTTTATGCGTGTATTGGAAATCCGATGGAATATTATATATAAATCATTAGATTTATGCATTTATATAACCAATGCTTATGGAGTTGCGATTCGTGTACGCAGACGCAACGAAAACTAACTATTTGTTGTTGTCGTTGTTGTTATTATGAAATGTACATAAAATCCATACCGTCGGTCGCGCTGTTGTAGGTGCGCGCGCGTTTTGTCGTAATGAAAAATGAAAAACGGTTGGAAATATAATCCGTTAAAAGCGCGCAATTTTCCATGCAGAATGGCGCGGGATTATTTATTAACCGCATAATACGTACAGATCTACACACGCATTTCGTACGCGCCCACGCACGTTTAAATAATTTTCGAGCGTCGTTTATTGTTGCTTGTGCTGCTGCCGGTGTCGTGTGTAAATTTAGAGGTTAAATCAAACACTTGGCTATGCGCGCCGTGAACGTCCAATAACGTAACGCAATTCAATTGAATTGCAATGCGGAAGAAGAGCGGCTATGAAAATTTCCACTCGATCGCATACGATTGACGCGCGAACGCCCTGGATGCGAAAAAAGCGTAATAAGCTGCTAAGAATAATAAAATTTTATGTCAGTGTATTATGGCGAAAGCCTTCATTCGCGCGCTGAGAAGAGGGCTGGGACACCACTCGTGTGTGCAGTCTATATTCTAATACGGCTCGTAAAAATTCAGCGAATTTTCTACGCCGAAGAGAGCTGACTTTTATGCGCGATGGCCAGCTGCTTCTGACTTAATATTTCGAATCGTTTTTAAGGCTTAGCTAAGTGCCCATTCGACCTGTTTGACCCATAAACGCGCGTCGCGTATTATTATTGTCAAGGGGTTATACGCGCCATTCGAGCCGATAAAAATACGTGATTGAATTGGGTTAATATTTTAATAAGAGCGTGATAAACTTGTTTGCGCGAAACAGGAACTTTTATCGAACAAATCCTCGCTTGCAATGCGGAGATAAAAATTAATTGATACGTACGAGGGAAATCAGATTTGGTAATTTTTGAGAGTAATGGGAATCCCCTATGTGGGAACTTCACTCTTCATATATGGGAATAAACGTGCGATTTGTTTCTATAAATGTACGAACAGAAATGGTTGTGTACCGTACTGAAGTTGAAATCGTTCCGGGGCGAGCATGTGAAACGTGTAAACCGGATTTTAAATGTGATAAATCACACGGCGAAGGCATTAACCGTCGAACGGTTATCAATTCTCGGCAATGCGGCAAGAAACAAAACAACAGCGCGAGTGTTTCTTCGCGGCGATGCGCGGCAAGAAAAAGAAGACGAAGGATAAATAATACATCTGTGCACTTATCTGGTACATACCTTCAATATCGCGGCGGAAAAAAGCGAGCAAATCAATTGAGATATTGAAAATGAAAAGGAAGCACTCAATAATTATATTTCTATTTGCTCAATCGCTCAATGTGCGCGCGCGCGCTTGCATTTAACTAATTGAGCTTTCATAACTTATCGCGCATGTGCGTTTTTTTACGACTCTATGCGCAGGGAATTTTCGTTTTTCAACTCGCTGGAATTATACCGAGTGGAATTTTGCGCGTTCGAAGCGAATGAAAAACTTGAAAGTGAAATCACCTCACTGTATTAATACCTTCATAAATTTAGATTTCATATCTCGCGTTCTTCCAAGCTCCTGTGCTTTGGAATATTGCACTATCAAGCCATACAAAGTGTTGTCAAAAATTCAAGAAGAAATTATTATTTACTTGATTTGGTGGATTATTTAAAAGACTTAATTTAATGTGGTTTGACGAGTAGACAACCTGTATGTTAAAGGAGGGATTGGATTGGAAGCAGAGTATGGAGAAAAGTAAGTAAGTAGTGTGCGGTTGCGCAGAAATGCGTGTGTATGCATCGGGCGCGTTGTATATTTAAGAAATTATGCATTCCAGTCAGCCTTTAATTATCCGCTACTGTTTTTATGGTTCGAGACGGGTCCGAGCGGCAATTAAAATATTATCCCACATGCACGCGGACCTTAATGCATCTTAATAACAGTCATTATTATAACGTTGTACGCGTAATCCGAGCTTGATCTACGATCCGTCTCTTATGCTAATGCACACGCCAGCGCTGCTGCCGCTGCTTCTGCCGCCGCTGCAGCTAAGACACTAAGACCTCACGTCCCGCACACTCGCGCGCGTCTCACTTTTATCGTGATTCCTTCGCGTCCCATTCCGATGCTTGATGCGCGCGATGATCATATCGACGCCTCAATATTCGTCTCGTCTCATCTCAATATGCATTATTCGTTCGTAGGGCTTTCATTCCTCCACTTTTTTACTCAACTCGTTTTCGTCCTCTTATCTGTATCTAAATGTACAATGCGTGTGGATATTTCTTTTGTTTCTCACTCAGGTTGAACCCCTTCGCGGAAGAAGAAGAAAAGTCATTTGGTGAAATAAAATATTAGCGCTTTTGTCCTTGTAAACTAAAGGGTTAACAAACTAAAGTCACAAAATTAATGTCACGCGAAATTTCAGCGAACTAAAGGTCACTTAACACGCTCGGGTTGTAGGCCTTTCGGTAATTTACAGAAGCAAGCAAGCAAGCAAGCGGCAGTTGGAGGAAGAAGATAAAATCGAAAAGGCACACACATGCGTACGGACTGTCGTCGCATTCGTCGTTCGGTGCGCATTTTTAAATAATTAAATAGGGTTGCTGGCCCATTAATTAAGGGATTAATAATGCTCATTTCGACGACGCACGTTCTCAACGAAACGACGAACACACGCATGCATGCGCCGCGGCTGCGTCGTCTCTTGGCGGTCATCCATAAAACATTAACTCTTGCATTATTGCTGTATTCGCCAACTCGTTGCGCGCGCGTTTGGCAAAAATACATTATTTACGCATGCAGACCGCGCATGCTTGATAGCATTTACGAGCCTATTGCGAATTACTCTTAATTTTATTTCGTTCTTTTATTTAGCATAATAAATGTATTCATTATTCGAACGTGGACGTAATTGAATTGAAATTCAAATAGTACTTAGTTGATGATAATTGATTAAATAGATAATCTTAATGAGAATTATTAAAAACGTATATATCGGAGGCAGTCGAGCGTATCAACTGGAGGCGTTGTTGAAATTCACTCGAAAGAAACGTGCTGTCAGCACTTGCGAGCTGGATATTGATAGATTTGTTCGATTTGTTGGTCACCGCGCGCGGCCGCCGCGAACGGTCGAATGAAACATGCATATGTATGAGCAATGTAAGTGAAATGTTTGGCATTGTCCGATGGTGCGCGTGCCGTAAACGAACAAGTTGATAGATCGACAGCGATTTAATTTGAATCGATATCACGCCTGATTTGAGACCGCATGAGTGGAGCGCTCAACGAAACGTCTTTTCAACGTTGCCAATGAATTTTAAGTCTTATTAATTTCACATAAACTAAGCAGACAGAGGTTTAACAAGATCGCCTTTTTCACGCGTTTGGCGAGTTGAAAAATGTAATTTTGGATGTTCGAATGCGAAAGCTGTTAACACTTTTTTCGAAACGAGTGAGTTTTGTGCATCTCGAAGGGGATTTTAGGAGGCGAACGCGAACACTAAATGCTTAATCTCCACCGACGACGACTGCACAC
Source organism: Anaulacaspis nigra (assembly GCA_030264675.1). Classification (NCBI taxonomy): domain Eukaryota; kingdom Metazoa; phylum Arthropoda; class Insecta; order Coleoptera; family Staphylinidae; genus Anaulacaspis; species Anaulacaspis nigra. The sequence goes on along the minus strand of JARJDV010005782.1, from coordinate 2,013 downwards.
GGTTCGCGATTGCAAGCAAGTTAACGACGCAACATTAAACTTTAATTAATACTTTTTTCTCTCGCATTCGCCTGGCCGAACGGCAGCAACGACATGCTCGATTTTTGCCTCTCTTGTTTGTTTCCAAACTACATACACAAAGTGTCTCATTGACCTACTGCTCTCGGGAAGCAGCCAAAGCTCAAGCGATAAAAAATGAACGTGTATTGAGGGTACACTCGGTGTTTTTGTTTAAACATCAATTTCGTTAAACTGGTAGTGTCCAAGCACAACAGCGAACATCTCTCCTCGTCTGCACGGTAGCCTTAAACGATCTTAACGCAATTATTTTATTAGCGGTCGTATTTTTTCGTAATTTATTTGCGCGCCTCGTTTTCCATTAGTTCACCTGGGTGTGTGCGCGCTTGTGGCTGCTTGAGAAGTAGTCATCTATCCCGTTTAACCTGCAGGTTAATTATCTTAAATACCCTCGCCAGCTAAACTAAATGCACGCAGGCAGAGAGAGAGACACAGCGAGAATGGGGGGCTTTCGAGTTTATGGTTTTTGAAAATCCGTAATGGCCAAAGGAAGAGAATAATAACAAAAAAACGAAACGAAACATTGAATGCGCGGCTGCTTGTTGCACATGTGTCATACAAGCGCGCGCATGCAAGCGGCTAATTCCCGAAAAATAACCATAAAACAAGGGATTAATAATACATTACGCTTCATTCTTATGTCGTCGTCGTTAATTATACGCTCGTATATGCGAATTGCAAAAATGTGGAATTCTACGAAATAAATTAAATTATTTTCGTGAGCGCTCGCACGCGTTTAACCAAGTATGAAATACGTGTGCTTTTTACCGTCGCTGTCGTCGTTTTTTCGTGTTGTTTTCGTTGGCTAAATTAATTCGCGTTAAATCACGCTTTTAGTAATTTTACTCTTGGGATATAAAAATTTCATACTAAACTCTGCTTCTTACCTTGACCACGAACGTTAACATTGTCGTCATAACAAATTATTTCCATGAATTTGGAAGGAGAAGAAAATGAGTTTGTTTGACTGACGGCGTAATTCGTAAATTAATCAAGCAAACAAGAAAATTATATAAAATTGTATTAAATTTAAATAGCAAGTCGACAGTAGTCGCTTTATGCGCTTAAACAATTTAAGTTGACATTTCTCAGTGGCGCACGAAGAAAAAGCGCGAGCGCGACGAAATTATGCAAATAGTTGTCTCATTTGAATGCGGCGTGGGTCGGCGGAGAGCAGTGCACGAACATTTAACATTTTTATTACTACGTTCACTTAGTTTTCTCTCGTTTTTCTGCGCGCGTGTGTAAAACTTAAACAGTTTAAACATTCCGCTCTCTAAGATGGTGCACGCAGCATCGAATTAATCTGATTCTTTTAAGGACGCTGAAGAGATACGCCCGGAGTGGCCCCGCGTGCGTTTTTAGTGGGTGCTGCTCCGCTTGACGTTTGCGCAATGTTTCTAGCATTTATTGCATTTTTATGTCATATTCATGGCGCATCAAAACTAGCATTCGAGTGCGCTCGAGCGATGACGATTCTTATCAATAAAGCATACAACCTCGTCGGCGGCGTTTTGCGTATACGTGATAGATAGATGGCGATAAAAAATAATTATTGCTCGTGAGCAAATATTTGTGTGTATGCCACTGCTTGAATTACCCCGAACGCACATTAACTCGTGAACGCGCGGTCGCGCTCGCGCTCACTGTAATCGCGATTAACACGCACGTACTCATTCGCTGTTGGCAAAAGTATGCAAAAGCACAAAGTGCTACAAGCGCGCATTAAATAAGGCAAATAAATAAAGAGGAGCCACAGAGATGCTACTGCTACTGGATTCTTGCGGGCTGTTGGAAAAGATTTCCAGTGCGAGTGGGCTATCGACTTATCTGCGAATATAATAAAAGAAAATTGCTTATTGCCATGTTTCATAAATTAAGATGTTATCTCAGGATTTTTTTCAGCAATTTTAAATTATGTTTAATTACGACGAT
>JARJDV010005776.1:0-40376 GCA_030264675.1 Anaulacaspis nigra | reverse complement strand
ATTATTGCTTCGATAGTATGTAACTACAAAAAAAATTCCGATACCGGGAATCGAACCCGAGCCTCCTGGGTGAAAGCCAGGTATCCTAGCCACTAGACCATATCGGAGCTGTGGATGTCTCCGATTTTAAAGCATTGATAAATAAAACAATTTGATAAATTTATAACAATTTAAGTGGCATCGGTTGCTATCCTTCGATAGCTCAGTTGGTAGAGCGGTGGACTGTAGAAGTATCAAACTTGGATATCCATAGGTCACTGGTTCAAATCCGGTTCGAAGGAGCACTTTTTAATAACTTAATTATGAAACGAAACATTATTCTAGAACCCTTGTTCCTTCATTATCCAATTTTGTGTAGAGTTTTTAACATTATTTATTATTTCCAGATGGCCTGTAGTTTTGGCCGGGTAACCACTGATTATTTTTACCAGTTAAATAGAAATGTATACTACGTTTTTCTATGTTAGCACCAGGAACGGTAACAACAGTAACAATAATTTTGCTTCACTTTTCACAAAGGATTAGATAATTTTGTATTTTAAATAAGTAACATTTATTTGTTTTTCCCAATAACCTAACTTATATGATTGCGCAAATGTTTATAACTACGTACCCTTAGTTAATATACTCTAATCCCTTGTTAAATTCCACTATAAAACCGTTCGGATTTATTGTCGTTTAAAGGTATTAGACGTAAGTTCATCACAAATATTACTTGTTAATTCATCAGATTAGATTCAAGATTGATCTAAGATTGAGCTAATATTTTAAAATTTGAGGGTCATGCAAAAATTGATTAAAAAAATCACTTTCTTATCAACCACTCATGATTTACAACGTGATTTTGATAGATAATAAAGAACATCAACAAAAATACTATTCCCAACTATGTCTATGTTTATCCATTACTCCAAAGTAAAACAAAATAGCGATTCATTAATTGGGAATTCGTTGCAGTGTGCAATTAACTTAAGTTTTAAGTGTGCGTTCTATGCGAAATATTTGAAATTCTATTCGGTACACGCTTTCAACGTACCTAAGAATCCTATTAAATATATGAGTGACGATAAGCTGGAAACTTTTGTGTTTGTGTAAATATTGTGGATGATCAACGAGAAACGTTGAGTGCTACTCATTCAAGGTGTAATTAATTCGCAGATCAAACAAATGTTAACTCGACACCGGTATAATAAATCAACGCTGGAATTCGTGCAGCTACCCGTATAATAAATTTTACAATATGAGTTTTCGGTGCGCATCACAATGATGATAATGAATTCTGATGTGTTATCAGCAAATAAAAACGATTTGGGAAAAGCCACTTATAATAGTGAAAGCACACTGAGCAAATTTTTCGACTCCCGGTTGATTCTTGCATAATCCCAGTTCTAAAAGTCTAGTTCGTCGCATTATATCTCTAAATCACTTATACCAGACCAAGTATTATTACATTGTATTGGAAATTTTGGATGGGAGTTTTTAAATTTCGATAGTGTTGCAAATCTCCAAATCTAAAATACTTCAAGTACTTACTTTAAAACATTAAATACTCATAAGTAATCTATTTGATTCTACTTAAACATAAGATTAAACTTCAGAGATTTGCATGCGAATTATTTATTTTCCGTAGTTAGAAGTTGACGACCGATAAAGTGCGTAAAGAAATCACTGCACATCCAATTATTACAATCGCTGTTATTTGCAAATCGATGATAACAAGTTTTCAGGGTTTTATTTCGCTTTAACATATTTTAATTGCAAGTTGCCTGTTTGTTTAAATTGTTCAATAATGGAGAATGGTGTTAAAAGCAGCTCTACAAAGGCTCGTTTTGAGGACGCAGTTTCAAAAACTGGTAAGTTTATTCAAAAGTTGCTAAGTTATTTATTAAGATGGCATGATTACAAGGATATGGAAAATTCAACATTAATGTTTTACTGGCATCTGGAGGCTGCCTCATGGTGGTTATTATTGAAACTATGGCAATGATGATGATCGTCCCCGCATCGCAATGTGATCTTGATTTGGATCTCACCACCAAAGGAATAACAAACGCAATCAGCTTTCTTGGGGTTGTATCCAGCTCACACTTGTGGGGTTTTATCGCTGATACGCGTGGTCGACGTAATGTGCTCATTATCAGCATGTTGTGCAGTTTTATAACCAGTTTAGCATCAAGTATATCACCCTGGGCCTGGTTATTCATACTACTACGTTTTATAAATGGATTTGTGTATGTTCCACTTCATATTATAATAGTACTTCTAAATTGTTGCTTATTTTTAGTGTTGGAGGAGCTTCTGCAGTCGTATATGCTTATGTGGGTGAATTTCACGACCAAGTATACCGCCCCAAGGTGGTTTCTTGGATAGCAACCTTCGTTGCATTTGGTAACATGGTTATCCCGGGTTTAGCATGGGCTATCCTTCCCATGGATTTCGCCTACGATGTACCAATACTATCGTTAGTTTTCCGTCCGTGGAGATTGCTTGTGATCTGTTACGGTACCCCAAGTTTACTCTTCGCGCTATGGTTGATGCGGCTTCCGGAAAGTCCAAAGTACCTAATGTCACAAGGACGCTCCGAGGAAGCATTGGAAATCTTAAAGTACATGTATGCACAGAATACGGGAAATGACAAGGACGATTTCCCAATAACTGAATTCATTTGGGACGAGCACGCTGAAATGGACGAAGATAAATCAGCCGGTTTACTTAAGAAAATGTGGATGCAAACTGTTCCATTGTTTAAGCGCGCATATGTTGTTAAGACTTTCATGGTTTGTTTACTACAATTTGGAGCATTTTGTTCGTAAGTCGCTAAACCAATAATGATTTTTCAAGTCATCATTTCGTTTTTGTTTCAGTTCATCAGGCTTAATTATGTGGTATCCTGAAATTTTAAATCGCATGTCATTGTTTGCTAAAGATCAACCTCATAAAGAACTCTCCATGTGTAATGCAATAGAGTATTACAATAATATGACCACATCGAAAACAGACGATCCAACTGTTCAAGTAGTAAATCTAATAATTGTGTTTAATACGGAATAATTAATATTTTTTCTTTCAGGATGTATTTTGTGATGATTCAGTTGAAGTTGATGTCTTCCTAATTTCGCTTCTTATTGGCGCAACGTTTGCGGTACTTTACATTCTAATTGGCACAGTGATCAATGTTATTGGAGCAAAGAATCTTGTAATTATATTATTAGTAGTGACCACTACTTGTGGTATTGCAGCACAAAACGTGACTGGAGATGTGGCGGTTGAAAGTTTGATTGGGATTTTCCTAACGGAAGCAACTTGTGTTGGGGTCATAAATGCAATTGTTGTGGATCTTTTCCCAACACAATTACGTGCAATGGCACTGGCAATTTCATTAATGGCAGGTCGCCTTGGTGCAGTTACTGGTAGTAATGTGAGTGGCCCACTTATCTACAACTTCTGTGATTATGCATTTTACATCTATGGATTGGACCACTTAAGTAAAACAAATATTTCATTGTCTCAATTCAAGCAATGTACAACTTTAAATTTATTTACAGTTTTAATCATCACAGTGTTCCTCTTGCCAGCTTCACCTAAAGCTAAGAAAATGATAGACGTCTTGGAATAGTTGTATATTTAATAAATTTATTATTTCTATTTAAATAATTTAAATTTCTTAAAATATTGCTGTACAATTTCCTTGGGATATGGCTTCACCACTAGACATGTTGGAATATTTTCTGGTTGCTCGATCCACAGTTTATGTTTGATTTCAGCCTTAGTAAGCTTGTCACATAGAGTAACTAAAGCATTTTCATCAGGTGCTTCCAGGACACATTTATGCATATTATCCAAATCATTTAAATATGTTTGCGTACATTCATCCTTATAAAATAGATGTGTTGTTGCAGTTACTGCATGACAAGCTTGCGCAATGACTGCTCCAATAGGCCACCGCAAGGTGGTTATTAAATCGCTTCGAATGATCACATATTGGATAAGTTGGCTTGACGCTGAGTTGCTATAAATTAGGTTATATCATCATCATGTGCTTTATTTAGTTGAAAACTTACTCACCTTGCCATAATAAGCGAAGGTATAACCACAGAATAATTCTGAGTTTAATGTCTATTGATATCTATCAGAGAAATTGTCGAAATTCGTGATTAATTTAACTCTCAGTTTGTTTAGTTTTGTAGTATAATAAGCGGACAAAATGTGGCGACACCGGCTTTAATATTGCATTTTATGCTTAAAAATGTTTCATAATATTGGAACATTACTTAAAAACATCACAACAATTATATTGATTTTGATGAAACTACCCTCAAGATAGGTATGTGTGTAAACAAATTTTTTAACAATAAAAGAACGAAACTCTTGTAAGAGTTAAAAATTAATTAACTTAGATTGCTTACAAATACAAAAAAAATCGTCGTTGCTCATTTGTTTTTAAAAAATACTCATGCTGTCAGGAGTTGATTTCCATTACATTAATGAGTAACGATATCAATAATGAAGAATGCATTTATGCTAATTACGATTGTATTTACATATTCCTTACATACAAAAATAGCATCTCGCTTTCTCTATAAAGTGAAACAACACGCAAACATACACTATGTTTATACAATTAGCTAAGTTGCAAAAATGCAAGACCACTGAAAATAATTTGCGTGTAGTACATCTTATACCCGTGAGAGAACCGGATATCATTTTAATTCAAATGCACACTCCCACAATAAATTTAACGTAAACAATTACAACACGCTGTATGAGGAACGAGGTCGTTATTGCCTTCTGAAACTGCTTGCTGCTCTGAGTAAATGTATGTATAAGATACCAGTTGTGCAATAATTGATCAAAACGTGCAACAACAAACAGTAACGATTATCCTTCAATCAGTCTGAAAACAGCTGAAAAGTTGATGTGTTCGATTAGATAGTAAAGATATAGAAACCAAACAAACAGTGGTAATGGGTTCAAGGCTGCCGGCAGCACTCCTCTCACGGTTCAATCACTTTCGAACGGTGCGTGGCGACGGTTGCTTTCTCCGTGTCCACCACCATCGAACTTATAAAGTCCTTGCGCCATCAACAAGGTGTTCAACGCCCAGTTGGATGATTCGGCACAAGCGCTACACGAAGACGGCACCGGTTGGGAAGGGTAATTTGATTGATTTTCTTACATTTACGAGTAACTATAATTTTTTCTGCGTAACAAATTGTTAAACCCGCAGTTTTGTGCTTTAATCGTACGTAAACAATTAACTTCATTTGTAGTAAGAATGGCGAGCATACACGCAGCAGGCATTGACGAAGTGCATGATGTACCGATGAGTGCAATAATTCGGCCGTTTAAGCCCGAAATTGATGAGGCAAAAGTGATGTCCCTAATGAAAACACTTGATGATTACTCCACGTACGACCTTGTCCCTCCAATCGACATTATATGGATTGAGGGTTCTGAGGGCGGCAATTATTTCTATTCATTTGGTGGCTGCCATCGCTATGAAGCCCATCGCCGCCTTCAACGAGAAACTATACGCGCAAAACTAGTCAAGTCAACAATAACAGACCTTAAGTGTTATTTAGGTGCCAGTACACCAGATCTAAAATGACCTTTTCCACTTTTTATATTCAGTTTTATTCAATTTTTATCACAGCAAACCACTTATAAAGTTATCATGTTGTGCTATACTTGTTTTTATCTTATGTGAATAAATGTTAATAATCGGTATGAAATGCATTGCTTATTATCTTAATCCACGACGTCGCCAGCGCAAATAAAGCATCACATTCTTATATTAAGACATGCAAACTAACAAAAACTTCTAAATATGCGTAAACGCTGAATTTCATTTGGACAACGATTCAATCAATATATTAATCAAATTTAATTACTTAGCATAAATGGTTTACTTGTAGTTTACCGTAAAAATCAGGTAAAAACGTACTGTTTACGTTTGTTACGCACAAAACACTTGCGAGATCATAAAGCGTATAATTTTACTCTGATGTACACATCATACACTTCGTGTAATTCTTTCAATGTTGCATTGAATTTCCTGACGCTCCTTGCGGAGTAAATAATTTGTTGGAACTAATATAGTGCAAGTGCATGATTCACACCCTCAAATATTCAAATACGGAATAATAAAACACCCGTCATCGTCAATATTATATCACGTCATTATCACGAACATTATCAAATTGCATCTAATTACTTTAGTGCAGCGTAATATTCACATTAATTAATATCGTTAATGTTCGCTGGTTTTTTATCAATAGCAGCGCTATAGTACTCATTCGGCCATTGCTTTTTATCTTTTTTGATAAAATACGGTTTATATGCTTTCGCATCATATTCGAACGTGTCATTTGTGCTCGTCGACGCATTTTGCGTCCGTTCATTTGGCATATTTGAGGTGCTCGTACTATTTCGCAAATGCTGTGGAATTGCTCCGGAGCGTATGTTGATCATTCGTGTGTCAAGCACCTCGCAGTCAATTTGCATAAGCGATACTTGAGAAGTGGGCGAGTCAGTGCCTGAAAGTTTAATGACATTTAAATTATACTCGTACAATTGCATATCATATTACCATTTGGCATGAAGGATGGTAAAATAAGAGACATTTTAGGGCGCCGAGTTTTATTATGCTGCAACGCCGGGAGCAGCAAATGATCTGCACTAAATGAAACAACGTAAAAAGTATCGTCCTTCCTATTAATCGCCGCGAAAAACTCGGAGTACATTTGCTCTGGAGTCGGATTAAACAATTGCAATTCATGCTCGGCAAGTACTGCTTCTTTGTTGATTTTATAATAGGACGGTGGGTTAAACTTATCCAATTGATGACTTTGCAGGCGTTTACGAACTCTGCGCATTTCACGAGACTTTAATTTGGGCTTCACGCCCTGCGAGCGGTTCTTCCGATCTTCCACCGGCTCTTTATAAGCAGCAAAACCAAAGTACTCTTCCACTGTTGTATTATACGGCTTTCCAATCCATCTTTGCAATTCGAGAGCTAAACGTGCACTTTCAGTTTGATTAACGTATGCCTGAGGTGTGGGGCACATTGGTAGCGGAACTGGAGACGACGTTGAATTCTCATGCTCAAGCTCCTTAGGGTGTTCTTCTTCGGTATTATTCCGAATGCTAGTAGTGTTATTGATATTATCAAGGTCATTACTCCATAACAAATGTCGACCTGGGGTTTGATGTGAGGGCGACACATCCTTGACATTGGCGCTCAAGTATCGATCATAATTGGTCCTCAAAGGCGACCTATAAATGGCAATATTATTGATTGGCATTACTGGCTAAAAATAACGCCAACACAAACATTAAAAAGGCGTATTTAATATACCTTTGCAACGTGTCCTATAAATGGAATCCGTATCATTTATTATAAACAATATTTTTGGAATTTTATCATAAGGTTACGTAAAAGATATGAAAATATTCCAAGCATTTGTTGCCACGCAAATTTAAAAAAAACAAGACAAAACAGCCAACAATGACATGTATACATTTGTGTTGATTTTCAATTGTTTTGTCTGTTATAATCCTCATCACAATCTCGTAATGACACTCAGTATAATTGAACCAAATTGAACAACGGCGTATATAAAAACGTATGGGAGTTTAATTACAGCAAGCCTCCTAACATATGGATATATTTTACGCTTATTGCATGGGTGATAAGATAACATTTCGAATGATACCACGTTGCATACGCGTATATTCAACGTGTACACAAATTGTTAATTATCTTACAAATTTTGGTGAATGTAAATTAGGCACGAACTCAATGGAATATGAATCATAAACACGCGTTGATAAAAACATTTCAACCTAATTTCATCATTTTGTAACTGGTAAAACATAACTCACCTGAGGTAATCAATGTTGAAACCAATGGTAAATAGGAACATGCAAACAATTATTCCTTTTGTAGCATTTTTTCCATGCATTCCCGGCAATAAACGTTTGCTTACAACAGATAAACGTTCTCTTAATTTGGCGTTTTCCTGGAAAGAAAAATAGTACTTGATCTCTCCTAGAGACGTTTTGTTAAGATAATCACCGTTTTTAATTGGTCATTCTCCTCTTTCAATTCAACAACCTGATTTTCCAATTGCATCAAATATTCTTTCTTCTTCCTCCGTGATAAATTAGCTGATTCTCTATTTTTAATCATGCGTTGCTGGCGCTTTAAAGCCTTTGCGTCTAGCGTCTGTTGAACGGGATTCACTCCGGGTGCAATTGATATTGTTTGTGTGGGTGATCCCAAAATAGGGATATTGATCCCATTAACACTTTTAATGTTATTAATATTTGTAACTTTCTGCTGACTAGGCAGAGGAATTTTTTGAATTGGCATTGCACATAATTTGTCTAAGACAATAAGATTTTTATTTGTGGTTCCATTTTCCGGCAGCATATGTAATGCTGGTGCTTGGACAGTTTTGTTCGCCGGTATTACCATAATTTTCCTTTTATTTTTTTGGGCAGTAACTGGCACTATTTTACTATATGTGGACTTCATCTGTTCTTTGCTGTTTGATTTATGTATGAATCTAATTTGAAGTGGTTTCTGCTGTGGTTTATTGATTATAGGTTCATTGTAAATAAGAGGTTCCTCTTTACAATCCATGCGGAATTCTTCGCTGGATTGTGAGGGCGTAGGCGATGCGGAAATGGGTTCACATTTGATTTCCTTGAGCAGCGTATCAAGCACATCTTGACTCTCCTGTGAATCGGTGCTAGGACTCGGCGACGATGTGATTTCATTCAACAAATCGTTGGTGGACTGGTCAAGTTCAGAATTGAAGACGCCGTTCAAGTGATTTTCATTGGCGTTGAGAAAGTACGGGATGTCTAAGCTCGATGATAATTCTTGTAGAAAGTCATCCTCAGAGCCCAATTCCAGGTAATCTACGCGAATGAATGCGTAATTTAACTTAAGCAGTAATGCAGAAGTGCGCACCTACCTGAGGTGAACGATAATCCAGAGTCCGGTGACTGCGTATAGTTGTAGTCTGCATAATTAGGTATATCATCGGTTGTAAGCATTGTAAATGCCGGCCTAATACGGCCGTCCTCTTGGCAGCACACACTATCACGAATTAATCACACAAAATAACAAACAATGCCGCAATGCAATGCTTTTTCATATGCGCCTTGCTTACGCGTTGATGACGTATTACTAATAATGCGTCTCACATTTCCAGGTTAAGTGAACGAACAATATCGCCGAAACATGCCGAAGTCCATCAAAACAAACAGAAATGAAAAGTAATAATATAATCCATTCTAATATAATAATACTTATGAATAGTACATAATTAATTCTTATTTAACGAGTCGCAAAGTAATTTAATTTGCGTATATAAATGTTTGCAGAGTTGTAGTTCCTGCTTGTAATTTGCAATACAACAATTTGAAACATAAATGCCATACTCAACTTTACCTTTAGGTATTCTAGTAACATCATAAATTTTTGTACCATAAGTCCTATCCAAAGTTGAGAAATGCTGGAGCAAATTTCCAGAATGCTCTAAATAATTGTGATTTTTACACAGATGTGTGGCAATATTTGTGATTACATTTGCCTCCTCACCAATATTTACAAAACTTTTAACTTTATCTTCAATCTCCGTCAAATTTGCAATCCCTTCTGACTCAATTATAGTTTCCAAGTCATTCTTCATGTCTTGATTTTGTCTCAAAAGTTTGTGCTTTTCCATAGCCAATGCTTTAATTTCATTTGTTCTTTCCTTTATTTTCTGTTGATTAGATATTATTAATTCACTTGTCTCTTTATTTATCTGTAGAGTGAGGCCTTTAAACAACTCAATGACAGCAGAACCTTGATCTGGATTGACTTTAGGTATTTCCATAAGACTTTGAGAAAATTCCACCTTTTCTTGAACTTGCCTCGAACCACTCTGTTTAAGATGCTTGATAACTACCAGTCTTGTAATTCCCAACATTAAATGAATAAATTTTCTACCCCCTGGAGAAACTAATTGTGACCCAATCACCATTGGAATTTCAGTACCAGGGTACAATTGTGGTAAGCACTTAATATAACTCAAAACTTCTTTTCGAAATTGTACTTCCCTTTTTGCATCAAAAACTGGCCAAGAAGGTACGCGCTTTTTTAGTTCAATAGGGTCCAGAATGTGAAACAAATAATAGATAACTTCTTGAAATGCCTTTTTGTTTGGCTTAGCAAACATTTCTATTCTGAAAACTTCATTGAAATCTCTTGATGGTGGATATGACTTTGTGAGCAATGCAATAAACTTGTAGAGTTGTTCATTTAATACAGCTTCACGCTGTTTCTGTTGTCTAAGCTTTGCAACTAAAATTTGGAGAAAATTAAAGTTTAAATTAATTATTATAAATGAATGTTATTACGCATTGTAGATTGGTGAGGTTACAATATCAATTCAAAAGAATGACATCCTTGCAACGGTTTTTTTAGTTTCAGCAAATTGAAGTATGTGTCAAGCACGTTGACCTAGCGAAAATATAACTTGAATTATTAAACATTGACTCTCTTATTAAACCGTTTAATGAATGAATTTAATCATCTTGTGGAAAATAAGAATTGTGAAAACACATAAATAAATTCAATCTTCTCTCTCTCTGGCGGGTCTCAACTCTCCTAAACCACAGAACATTAGTATAGAAGTGCCACCTAATGCTATGTTGAAACTAATATATGGGCTTAACTCTAATATATGAACATTTAATTTAAAACAAAATCCATTAGCAATAACAAAAACTACACTGTAAGTTGCCGTGCCGGAAAAACCCGATCGCATAAACGTCAGCTTGTGTTTTGAATACATTTTGTTGTTGGCAATTGGTGCACGCGTAATTAACGGCTGTTCGACAGTTTTCAGATTAATTATTTATATATTGAGAGTTAATTGCAAAGGCAATAATGCAGAATTCCGACATTATAAGGCTGCGGTTAAAGGGTCACACGAAGCGTATTACTAGCGTTCAGTTTCGCAATGACGATCAACTCTTAAGCGGTTCTGAAGATACAAACATTGTGCTATGGAACTTGAACACATCCGATGTTAAAAATTATCAATTCTCGTGGCACCAGCAGGCAGTGAACGATATTACGTGTTCGATAAATGGCAAATTAATAGCCTCAGCATCTAGTGATAAAACAGTGTGCCTTTGGGTACCTTCATTGAACAATGGATCCACAGAAATAAAGGCCCATCTAGCACCTATTAAAACCGTGCATTTCTCACATTCCGGTCGAAAACTTTTAACTGGAGCTGACGACAAGTGTCTGAAGGTGTGGGATGTACCAACCAGAACATTTCTACACTCTTTTGTTGGCCACAATCATTTTGTTAATTGTGGAAGATTGACAACTGATGCAAAACTAGTTGTTTCATCTGCACAAGATAAGACAGTAAAAGTTTGGGATGTTAACACACGTCAGTGTATTCATACCTTCACAAATTCAAAAGGCAAGACTAGTATAGTTATTGTGGAATAAATTTAATTGAATGAATTGCAGCTAGTGCTACAAAAGTAGCTGTATTTCAAAACTATGTTGCTTGTGCCTATCAGTCTGGTTCAGTGAGAATTTATGACTTACTCCAACTCCGACAAGTACAACATTACTTGCTTCATGATAGTGTGGCCTGTGTGGATTGGCATCCCAGTGGGAAATTTCTTCTTGCAGGAAAAACTGATGGATCTGTTGATGTTATTGATATCTTAGAGGGCAGACCTGTATATAATCTTATAGAGAGTGATGGTGCTATCACTGGTGTGGCATTTTCACCCTCGAGTGATAAATTTGTATCCTCAAATTCCAATGGTGAAATATTGGTAAGTGTGCTGAAGAAATAAGAATATTTTATTTTAATCTATTCTTTTTTCAAAGGTTTGGAATTGGAATGCTATAACCATGACAACTACAGATTGAGAAACAAAGAAACCACATTGTTATTATCTTCATTATATATTTTTAGACACTTGAAATTAAATGAATTGCTCTTCATATATCAGATGTGTAATGCTGGGCCTTTGTATCTGATCTTAGAGATGTTTGTGTGATGTTTTGTATCTGTTCTGAGGAATTTAATAAACATTCACTTCACTTGACATTCACTTCACCCAAGAATGGATCAACAAACTTGCATATTTGTATAGCAACATATCTAAAACATTAATATTTTTAAGCATGACACATTAATATTTTTAAACAACACTGTATGTTTCAGAACTTTAGTAATAAATTATTTACAAGAATATCAAGCTTTTTAAATAATTGAATAGTTTCAGAAACTTATTTGTTTCTGAAACTCAAATGATGAGTTTCTCAAATATTCAAATGAATTTAGAAATGTAATGTTTTCATACTGAAATAATTAAATAATTTTATTTATTTAAAATATACGATTCCGGCTCATTATAAAACTAGCAATTATTTGCATTATAGTGAATCTACACTGGTTGGTATCAATTCATTCACTGCTCATATTAACCTAATTGCAGTTGTAAGGTTAAATACTGAAGATTTTGAAAAACGTAAATGCTAGTGTACCACTAAGTTTATACTCCTCATTATTGCAAGTCTACTTAATCATGTTAAGATTCTTCAATTCATTATTGATTAGTCACTTGAAAAATGTACAAGAAATTAATTATCGAACAATTTTCCATACTAAACAAGAATTTGACATTGACTATTTATGTAATACAAGAAATTTTGAAGAAATAAATAACAATATCAAGAAACGAAAAGGAGTTGGTAATATCAATTTAGTACAGGAATTAAATAAACAATTGCTGACTGCACCACTAAATGAACATACAGAAATTAAGAACAAATTAGAGAAAGCATTGATGAAGATACCAAATAAAACACATCATGCAATCAATTTTAATGAACCTAAAGTATTGAAAACTGTTGGAAAAACAAGAGAGTTTGATTTTAAGCCCAGAGACTTTCATGAAATAACAAAACGAATGCATCTGGCAAGAACTGAACACCTTGGCCATCTAACTGGCTCCCGAAGTTATTACCTATATGGAGCTTTAGCAGCCTTGGAGCAAGCACTAGTTAAATATTCACTACACTTCTTATTTGACAATGGCTTTAGAATAATTTCAGTACCTGATCTGTTAGATAAACAAATCATTGAGGGTTGTGGATTGGACACTGAAGGAGAAAGGACTCAAGTAATTAAATCTATTATTTAGCTGAAGACATGCTAATTACATATGATTCTGCAGGTGTACTCATTAGATCACACAAAACATGGTGAAAATAAATGCTTATCAGGCACATCTGAAATGGCAATTGCAGGATATTTGGCTAATAAAGTATTTGATGTTAAAAAATTACCTTTAAAAGTTGCTGCTGTAAGTCGCTGTTACAGGGCAGAAACATCAAGTATTGCAGAAGAGCAGGGCATCTTCAGGTGACAAATCAATCATATTCTTAATCAAAGTTAAATAAATTTATTGCAGGGTACATCAATTTTCCAAAGTAGAAATGTTTGCAGTCACAACAGTAAAAGCATCTGATGAAATGCTTGATCAATTTCGCGCTGTAGAAGAGCAGCTTTTCGAATCGCTTAATTTGCATTATAAGACATTGGATATGCCCGCACATGAACTTGGAGCACCTGCTTATCGCAAATTTGACATCGAGGCATGGATGCCAGGAAGAAACATGTTTGGAGAAATTTCAAGCTGCAGCAATTGTATAGATTATCAATCAAGGCGATTAAATATCAAATATCGAACACCTGACGGTAAATTACAACATGTTCATACAATTAACGGGACTGCTTGTGCAATTCCTCGAACATTAATTGCAATTGTTGAAAACGGTCAAAATAATAATGGTACGGTAGATCTTCCGCCTGTGTTGCATAAGTACATGAATAACAACGCAAAGATTGTTAAACAAAAAGGTATACCTGAATTGAAATTGGTAAAATATAAAAAATAGATAATCTAAAAATATTCTTATTATTCATAAATAATTTGTTACTTGAAAGCAGCAATGCATATTTATATATGTTGCGACCTTACAAAGACGTTATTAATTATACTGCTTTATTTATATTAATCGCATGGAATTATAAATATAAAAAATTATCTAACAAAATCTTCTGATTTTCGTAAAAGATGCAGCTTATTATCGCACATCTGAGTTTTACAATAACAATTGAACCAATATATCAATAATGAATAGCGAAGACTACTTTACAAAAGAGGATAGATAGCATTTACGAGAATTGTTTCATCATTAGGGAGAAACATGTTAACACATTCGATATATTAAACAAAGAATGTTTCGAAAAATTGACTATATGTACACAAAATTACTATATAGATAATAATAAAAATTATTTACATATTATTCGCATAGTCATGACGATTAAATTGAGTATTATGTTTGAAAACTGTACTTTCCACTCTTGCTTTCTCGAAATTGAATTGAATTAATTGGTATTTGAAACAATGAGGACGACACGACGACGAGGTTGATGAAAAACCGGGACTTCTGAACCCTCGCAATAGTATATAGATTTAAATGTGCTTATTACCTAGTATATACAATTTGCATACCATCATAAAATTTACAAATAATTTACAAACAACGCGATCACGAATTCGCGCTGAAGCTACGAATAAATGTCATCACCAGCGCCTCAAGTTTGCTTTTTTAATGGACTCAAAATTAAGGCGTTTTCGTTACATCGGCACCGATTCCTGGAATGCAAAACTTGCCCGCTTAGCATTCATAACAGAATTATTTATTATACTAATTAGTATAGAAATGCTTTCTACTATACCATTCAAACTCGCGTACAACGTCCCCATTTATCCATCCTACATCTATGCATCCTTTCCCAATCACACCGTTTTCTTTGGACACGTTGAAGATAAAAGTTATGTTGCTATAATACACTTACTTAAAATGAGTTTAGCATGGTTTATCAATGGGAATCGAAAGTGTTTCTCTTGCTCTACCAGTCTCCATTTATATAGGATGTACAAAAAGGATGTTTACAAAATGCCGTTCGTGATGTACTGATAGCCGTCGTACAGCTTTGTCGATAGTGAGTTCATGCTATCCTCCACCATGCGTTCAACCTCGAGTTGCATCTGCTCCTCGGTGAGATTAGTGAGGAACCGTTTTTTAAGTTTTTGCACAGTAGCCGCTCCCAGTTTGAAGCACGGCAACTGCGAACCGGAGCGCATAATTTCCACCATTGGAATGATCTTATCCTGATGCTTTTTCACCGCAATCATTCCTTGCAGCATAAGTATCTTAAAGTACTCGAACATATCAGAACCTACGCCACCCATCACCTCGACGAATTCAGGAGTTAGCTTAAAGGGTGACTTTTCAAAGCCAAGATTTTTAGGCGATGTTGACAAAATGAAGCCAAAGTCAATGTGTATCAAATGACCAGTGCTACTTAATAATATATTACCATTATGCCTAGAAATATAATGCAATTGTTAACGAACGATTAATAATAAAAGCCTAAGTATATACCTATCCTTAACTTGCATGAGGTACGAGATGAGGCAATATGCCGCACAACTATGCACAAAGTTGCGCTGTGCCGAGAGAAATGCTTCCGATGTACATGGACCATACTCCCGTATGAAATACTCCAACAGCGATAACTGCGAATTCTTTTTGATTTGATGCAAGGAGACTGTATTTAAAATGGGCTCGATCAGGCCGCTGTCACTGGAGAGGCATAAAATTCTGCAAAAAGCAGGTGCGTATTAAATGTAAGATTCTTCACGTGTATTTCGAATGGTGACTATACTTACTTATATGGACGAACCCACAATGAGACACACTCCATTTCCCATATCTTTTGGAACATCTGCAGCAGCTGCGAGGCCATTAATTCCTGGCGCAAGTCGTCGCCGCATTTAACAATCACAGAAAGCAGCTTCCACGACGACAGGTGTCCGTATGGAGACGAATCACGCACGCGCTTCTCCTTATCCTTCCACAGCTCTTTAAGCGCTGCTGCGCTTGGATCTTTTGGATCGTGCGTGAAACTCTTCGTCTTATCCTGGTGTACCCAATCAGACAACCGTCGGCGTATATCACCTGCTTCGATGAAATGCGGATGTTCGCGCGAATCGCTCGACTCCTGACTCAACTGCGAGATAGTATCACGCTCGATGGACTTGGCCGGTCCCGCTTTACAGTACTGCAGCGAAATTTCGTCGTCCTCCTGACTCCAATCGGGATCATCGTCACAGAGCATACCACACATGCTAAACGCAGACAACGAACTCGTATCAATGCCGAGGTTTTCCTCGGACTTCGTGTGACGCAACGATGATGTCATAATCTTCGTTGCAACTGGACTTGAGTACAAATCGTCAACTTCAAGAACCTCTACGTAAATAATATAAGGAGCCTATAAGATTTACAATGAGAATTAGCAATGTTAAAAGAATGAAGCTATAAATAACATGTTAGTACATGCATATCTGTTTTGTAACCTACTTTATCCTTGGAGTTGAGCACGGCCGAAACTTGAGGCGGTATACGCACAATATGATGCGGTGCATCGGAATTCAAGGGCAGCCAAACGCGCGCCGGCAAGTTTAAATTAAGCATAGTCAGTTCGGCTCTCAGTCTTGTCGTTTTCACCTCTTTCGTCGGTATGGTACTCAGTAATTTGCCTATGCTAATCAGTGCTTGCATGAACGCCAATTCGGGGTCTAGTCTAGGTGCCTATTAATTGAAAATAAAATTTAAAATGGTTAGTGTGTTAGCGGTATTTCTTAATCGCAAAACCACACTAGCGTGCAATTCAGCAATACTTACACCACAGGTGCATTCAGTCCGCTCTCCCCTGAGATCGTTCACGACACTCTGGCAGCTTTCGAAGCAGGTGCACCCATTATCGAATGCACGCCCCGAGCTTACATCGCCGATGCACAACTTGTTCGAGCTCGTGCATCGTTTCATGCCACCACCACCTCCGCTACCAGCGCTTCCATTTCCATTGACCAATGCGGAAGCGTCACTCTGCGACCGCTGATGCGTCTTCTTCACGGCAGCAATCGCTGGCACAGCTAGCAATTTATCGATAGCCACCGTAGTCGCTGATGGGGTTGTTTTCTGCTGGCGAAACTCATCCGCGAGAATTTTATCACGCAATTTGATGCCGTGCGGCTTCTTTTTCGATGGCACCGTCGTCACTTCGGCGCTGTACGCATCCAGCAGCCATGCGCACTTTAGCGAGAAATCAACCGACTTTCGACATCTGCAACAACGATAGTTTTATGTAATTATAGTATACAAAGCCATAAGAAGAAACCCGAGCTTTCTAGAACAGAGAACACTTTCTTTTTCGTAACCGTTCTATACTCACCTATGGACTAGATACGGATGGATGACTTCGGCGACGTCGTGCATCTGAATGTACATGCAGACGAGTTGCGGCAAATAAAAATCTAGATCGCAGTCGTCAAAATTGAACATCTTGTTAGCAATGTAGCTCTGTACGCCCGGCTCCTTGCTGTTGAAAAGGTAGTGCATTGCCATGTGGATGTTAAAGACATCGCATTCGAACATACGCAACAGGCCGCTTTGTTTCGGCTGCTGTTGCTGCACTTGTTCACCTGTCGCTTCCACTGGCTCCATGATCGTTGATATCATCACTTCACTATTGTCGGACGCCTCCGGCTCATCTTCTTGGACGTCATTCACGAGCGTACAGTCCTTGTCGAGACTCTCCCGACTTTGATTGTGAGACAAGTACTCGACACTTGATTCGCGTGTACCGTTTGTCGAATCACTCGTCGAACCACTATCGGACCCGCACAAGATCCCCGAATCGTCTGATCCCAGAGACGCCAACTCATCGCGTTGCGTCGTCACCGACCCTTTTGTCTTAACACCATCAGCAGCAAGAAGGCCAGCGGCTGCTACCACCGTTTCCCCATCGGGACTCGGCGTTACGTCCACCTCGGGTATCCGCTGCAGCGCTGAATCCAAACTTCGATTGCGATGATGCAGCGTGCTGGTCGCTACTGTGCTCACCTGTGGCACCGGTGGTAATGGAATACCCATCGACCTACAACACAAATTAATCCTAATTAGTATGCAACGCAACATACAAAAAGAACAAGCAACGTAAAACAAAACATGGCACATGTCCTGCCAAAAAACAAATAACAAGCGCGCGGCACGTTTGCATTGTTTGACGTATGTGCTATTTCACCTTTCGCAAAATGTACACGCATTTTTATCCACACATTCTTATCGTGTGCCCATTACACACGGCACGTTTTAATAACTACCATCGATTTTTAAACACCATCTAATAGAGTAATTAACTGTAGTTATGATGGCATTCTTTGATCAATTACACAATACAACGTCCCTCTCTCTCTCTCTGTCTCTCTATTTACGCGCAATCAATGTGCACATGTATGTTTTGTTATTGCATACTCAAACGATGAATCACCGATCCATACCTACAATGAGGCTGACTCTCTCGGAAAACTACAAAAATAAATATCGTAAGTGAATAAGCCGGGGCCATATTCGCATGATTTATGCAGTCTTATCAAATTAGCAAGAAAATCGACTGACGCAAATGCTCGATCAACCATATAGGCTATGTTATTGGAACTAAAATTTGAAACGCGTATTGGTTTTATTTAATGTACCATACTTTATATTATTGCACTCCAATTGTAACAATGCGAATATACGCAGTTACAGCAATTTTGATAGAACAATAATTGCAATCGCCTTATCGCTATGTTACATATAAAGGTCAAATAATTTGCGGGACCATAAATTAATCGATAAAAAGATCGTCCCTAAACCATACAAAATTCTACGCCGTTTTCACCTATGTGGCAAACACTTCAAAACGGTTTGAAATCATTTCAGACGATTACAAACTAGAAAAATCAAAATCGCAGTTCTACTAAGATAAGTAGATAAATTTGAAATGAATGAAACATTTCTGGCGGCTGCACTTAATTCATTCTTGATCCGAATACTTTCGAAATCTTAGATATTCAGAGCAAACCGGTTAAGAAATGAATTAGGTGGTGCATATTAATATTTCGCGAAATGCACCAAACGCAAAGCGATACCACGAGAATTCTAAGCAAGTAAAAGTTGTTTAATATGGAGCGTGTGCTGCCATGTGCCGCAAAATTTTAAATGTTTCACGCTCGCATTACGCGTGTGAATGGATTAATGGCAATTCTGGCGCTCGGATTCATGATCTTGGCGTCTTTTCGACAATGACATAGCGCGATTAAACGAGAGAAGAATCACTCGCAGCTGATGAATAATATTCGCATCGGCAATTTGGAGTTGTGCATGCAAATCAAATAAAGTGAGTGTGTGTGCGGTGGTAATGTACGATAGAATGCATAAAAAGTGAAATCGGCGTTTCTCTTTTTTAAAACATGCATTCGAAAGCATCCACATGGAATGTGGCATCACGAGCAACAAACAAAAATCTTGAATATTTTGCTTGATTGCCCGGTTGAATCACCTCTTACCTCATTACCCACTGCGGAAATTTCATCAGTACATGTGCTTAAATATTTACTCAATGTTTATCACACTCACCGAAAATCCAAGCTGAGATTTCGTTGGTGATTGCTGAGACGCGTGCGCGTCGCCAGCGAGGCGGCCGGCTTGCCGTGCACGGCGGCGGGCACATCACGGAAGATGCTCAACTTGTTGACGGCGGCGGTGGTGGCGGGGTGACTCTGTCGTTGCACCGGCGCCGGCGACGCCTGCAGTTGTGGCATAGCGCACTACTCTACGCAGCTGCTGCGCCACCAGGTTCCCGATCGTCGCTAGCGAAGAGAACGGAACGAAAAAGAAAACGGAGAAGCAGCTAGCCGTTGCGCTGTTTATTAACTCGTAGACTGCGCATGCATCCCCATCACGATGACAATCGACGTTATATTAGTTAATTGTATCACTAATGACTAACACCTTGTTGTTGTTGCAATAAATTCATAGTCTGCATGTTTCGGCATTGCAAGGTCGTCGGTCTTAAATTAGCAAATGTGACCTGGAAATAAAAACAAAGTGGAATTAGAATTAAGCAAATAGTGCCCACTGACTTTTGAAAATACAGTTGGAGTTGACGACTTAATATTTCACACACCCGCCAACGGATTTCGATAGAATTGTTGTTCGTGAGTCAATTGTCATGCGTTTTAAATACGAACATATGTTAATATGAGTCATTTTAGAACGCCGACGTTGCTATAAATATATTTTAATGTGAAAAACATTTTAGCATGTTGCGTACTATAAAAAGTACTTGCCCATATGATAACCGCACAACACTCAAGTTGTGTGATTTCTGAATGCACGCATATACAATCAGCAGAATTAGCAGCAGCAGCATGCTACATATTTGCTTTATAGACACAACAATTTATTATGAAACGATCACGACGCGAGCAAAGTGCCCGCTTCCTTTAAATTGTTGTTGATAATGCTGTTGGCCGCGGCGATAAAATGCCAGCCGAATATACCGCCTGACATTTGACATTTTAGCCGAAACAGCTTAGTGCACACGACAAAGCCGCACAAGTGCATCGTTGGCGCACTCGTGCCGCTTGCCTACAAAGTATGTTAATCTCCTGAAATCGTCACAGAGAGCGAAACCATTACAATTTTTTTCATTTAGTGCTTCCACATAGCCATCGTCGTTACGAATGTGCAAACACAAACAATATTTTTGCATTCATGTTGTTTGCTTCGTTCATCGTTAACATTCCGAGAGAAGATAAAAGCTCGTATTGGTGTAGTACGTCAATTTATCAACATGTAATATATGTACAAAACGGTTGCAATTAAAGAAATTATTGACTTCGGTTATAATGTTCGTATCTGCCTGAACTGGGCACATCATTCAGCACATGCATAGACTGAATTATTAAGCTAATTGTATATATGATACAAGATGTGATTAAGCATTATGCCTAAAACTATATTCACATCTTAATCACTCTGCATTTCTCGTGTTTATTCTATAGCGAATAACGAGAAAGAATCCCACAAAATATGACATTACTAACCTGCATACTGCGTTGCAACAAATAAAAATTCGAATCGTCTAGGAATAACCTCAGAACTCACGGTAACTATTCGAGCTTCATTTAAAATACTATGCACTAAATTGTAACACGATCACTATACAAAATTTACTAGTGAGCTCTTGGATTGTATACAAAATCGAAAGTTAATATACACTGCCAAAAACATAGATGTACAGGATATTAGTGAGAACAACGTAAATGGCTTGACTGATATTATTTCAACAATAATTGTTAAACGTGGAGTATTTTTAATTAATAACATAATGTTTACTCCTCACGCTTTTAATAATTATCAAAGTACTTATCAAACATTATTCATACTTATTCAAATAGGAATATTAAATTGTTATTGAGATTTACATAGAAGAATTCATCCATACACGAAGATGGTTTTAATTAGACAATTTAAAAAGCATAAGCAATTGTAATTACAACGCAAAATCTCCACAAATATTCATATTTGAAAGGAGGAGGCAACTATTATTAAATTACCACAAACATTTGTCTTTCTCAAATATGTTGGACCGCTAGCACGATAACAACAGCGCAATTGCTTTATGTACCGGCCGGGCCATACAATTTGACGCTCCAATTAAAGGTGATACTCGCAATTTACTATATAGTCGAACAATAGTTATCAAATTTCCTGCTACTTCAAATGGAATATAAGTTCCTTAAATTATAGAAATTTACTTCAAATATATATTCAGCAAATATTTCAATAATCAGACATTCTCCATATCAGTAAGGTATAAGCGGGGCATAGCCAAAAAATATTATGTTTCACGAAAAAATAACGCGACAGTCAGCTGATTACTGATAAGAGCGAAATACGTAGGTATGTATGTAAATAATCAGTGGCGGTAGCGATATCTGATAGTACAACACCTTGTGCAAAGTGGCAGGCAGGCCAAGGTTTCCATTTCCCCCTGAGAATAACTACGACGAGTACGAAGCTAATAGAAGCCTAGCCCGAATTCTGCAATCATCAACGCAGGGTACATAAATATGTGTAGCAATGGGGAGCAGTAAAAACTCGACTCGAATAACGAAAAGAAGGGCAATTTAATTAAGCGCTCCGTGTGTTTTCTAGGCGCGCCGGAACACCGAAATCTACACTGAAAGTCTCCCTATCAGATAGTTCATATACACAATTCTCATCATATACACAATTTGCAGCTAAAAAACGAGTGCAAATGTTGGTATTTCGCAGCGTGACTGCCCTTAATGCTTTGTACTAAAGGCGACACATTTACCTTTGAATACATAGCCATACGTGTACGTAACCTAAACCTACATAACACAATGCCGGAATAAATGGAGCAACAAACGGCACGAGTCTCGTGGGGCGGCGGCCCCATTGAGCCAGCCGACAAGCACTCAGCGTAATTAGTGCGCGCTTGCATTCACGCCTCCTCTAGCGCCGGCCGATTTGTAATGCAGTCCCGGAATGAAATTAATGCAATCACAAACAGTAGATGCGTATATAAACAGCTTTTGCAATCATAGTCAAATGATATCCTCGAAACTATAAGTTATAATAAATAGAATACTCTATAACCACACAAATTCTAAAATTTGGAGTACCCAGTATATAAATACTATTTGAATGGCGTATGACTAAACACATATCACTGCATTCATCATGAGCGTAACCTAAAAATACACATTCGAGAAGGCATCTATCGCCGTCTTCTTAGTAAAGTTTATGTGTGCGCGCATACGCCGAAATACATGCACAATGTACTCTAAACACAAATGCGTATACATATAGCCAGTCTGCAGTAGAAATACCAAGTATTGCATGTGATGTATTACTTTCTATATGAACAATGAGTGAACGCGCGCAACTTGCCTATTTTGCGAGTTTCAATTTTGATGAGAAACCAGCCTGTTGCTTTTTTCCAGTAATTTCACCTCAGCTTAATTGGGTAGTTAAGAGTCGTAAAGAAATCCAGGTTAATTTTATGAATTTTCTGCGTCTATTTTACTCCAAAACTTATCAACCCGATATTGTAGTCTTAGAAATAAGGTTATTTATTTTACCAAATATTATCATTTGGTACACTGAACGCATATCATACCTTTTTCTAACCTACAATTTACAAGACACTTCACAATTTGAAAATAATCCCTACGGGATAATAGCAAAATTTCAATATTTAAATATTGATTGATATTTTAATGTATATCAGCTTAATATTTTACTAGATTTCAACCATTAATTAAATAATTTCAATGGAATTGCAAGCTTGTGTAATCGTGAATAATTGGTGAAATTTTGGCAACGATCAGCTTGATCGTAATCACATTTAAAAATTCAAAAGTCGTACTATATCAATAAAAATGATTCCCTTCTCAACAAATAGAATTTTCCCACACAATGAAATATTGGATTCACTAAATTAATGATAAAAAAAACAAATAAGCATCATCTTTATTTTTTATATCCTCGAAAATTCCCGATTTCCGTAGATTTTCATTCTACATAGTAATAATGAATCGTGTTTCATTATGTGATTTCGTTCAAACCTTATTCATCATTCGCTAAACACACTAAACACCGAAAACACATGGTTAAATATGGCATACATTGTGTCTGAATTAACTGGCGTCATTAAGCCCATTGCCACAAAATTCATCACAATATAATAGAAACACATTACGAGTGCGCATCTTGAAACGCACTCTTCACATCCACATAACAATTCAACGCTATAACGACGTCGACGAATATGTTGATGATGATGCATTTAATGAGTGTATAGAATCGCTCTCTCTTCAGCCTTCTTCAATTCGTAAACGCGTCGTCACATATTCATTCAATTGAATACGGGATGCAGCAGCATCAGCAGTGCATGCAATCGGTAACCTCGCGCCTCAAGTCGCCGCTGCTCGCCGCGAGATAAATACGTTATGAATGCAATGATATGTAAATGGCGTTTGCCGCTCTCCGCGCCCGCATAACTGCACACGCGTTGCACATACCACATCTCCAAGCAGCCAGCCGCCTGGACAAGACCGAATGAATTCATATATATATATACGTATTTACGTTTAACAACAAACGACACGACCAACTCTTCACTTCCGTTACTTCTATCTATCTATCCTATGCATTGCTTGCACACTTGACGGCACTTACAACATATTCATTCGATTACATTTGATTCAATCACTACGTCAACGGATGAAGGTTTTAAAACGTAAAAATTATATACGATTTCACCATTTCAACACACACAAAGCCCATGTTTACTTACTTGCACTATTCTAGGTTAGTTATCCAATAGCATATCGCATTCTCTGAATAGAAACAATTCTATTAAAAACTTCTTAATATCACAGTAGTTAACTTTTAAGTCCATTTAATAAATGCGTTATTTATTTGATATTTCACTTATTTACTCAAATTGAATGCACTTGTTTACTTTTAGTGTGGAGTTATTCTTGCACTGTTTACGCTCGTTCGTAGTAGCGTGGCGTAGACATACACGAACATTCGCGAATGATAAGATTTGCAAACTTCCAATACGAAACAGGACGGAACACATGCACGTGAGTAAATATAATTCCTCAAGTGCAGCACATCCACAAAAAAATGCGAACAAGTCGGTGTCGTCGTCGGCGGCAGAAACAACGCGACGAGCGCCAGCTGCGCGAATAACCTCGGAGCGTGCAGCGCACCAAGCACGGGACCGAGCACCGTGTGCGTCACACATGGGTGAGGAGAGCGCACGCGCATTGTGCGCACCAACAACAAAGCAAGCGTGTACACGATTAAACACGAACACAAGCGAGATGCCAAATGTTGGCATTGCCTTGAACAGGAACGTAAGCAGCAACCACCATACAATGCAAACAGGGCGTGCGTTGCAACATTGATATTATCCCGGTAACCGAATACGCAAAATAAATTTGCAGCTGCAAAATAATTCGTAAATTTATATTCACATTTCAACGCATCGGGCGGCTCATCATAAAAAAAACCCACTACACAACATATGTTCATAGGCACGCGCTGCACACGTGCCAAGTACTCGTATCGAGAAAACGCAATAAGCTATCACCCACCCTCAACCAACCCCCAGCAGTATTTCGACGCAATATTAATTAATTTAATTCACCATCATGCATACCGCAAACGTCTGTCATGAGTGTTAATAAATTATTCACACTATAATTTAGAGACCCCTCGACTATATTTTTAGGCACCCTGACCCAAATATATTTATCTCTCGATGGATGCAATTGAACGCGCCATCCTCGTTGCACACACTCTCATCTATGATGATGGAACAGTTAAGATTCATTGGTTATTGATAACGCACACGTGCCATGCTGTCACGCGGCAGATGCATCGCGTCGAGGAATGCCGAGCCGGTAGGTGGGAAAGTTCATCGGCGCGCCGCGGCGCGTACGTTGCGTTGTTTACGTGACATGCGAAACTATGCGGGGTTGCCCCGCGGCGTGCCATCAACGTAAACACAAGAAGCGCAGCCCGTTTTGTTTTCATTTCATATGTTTTAGGTTACCGCACATCGCACTGATGCAACATCGCAACGTTTCGTAATTGCCCGCTTCGCTGACGAATTGCTTGTATGATTGAAGACCAACTCCACCCTTATAACAACAATACGGTGGCGCGATGAATTTTATAATACGAAAATCAATTGCGAACAGATTAATATTTTACAGCACGAATGGACAGAATTTTTTCATTTCACCATAAAGCAATCGCATTACGGCGAATCATTCTAGAACATTATTATGTTATTCCTTCACTTTTATTGTATTTCCTTGAATAATGCACTCCTGCTTAACAAGCAGAAAACAACCAAGCAACGCGCAAGCAATTTAATGACGAAGATGTTATGAGAGTGAGGGCCATCATTAATTTTATTACGAGTTTACAGCTCCGAGGAAGAGCGCGCGCAGCATTCCAAACTCTCGCGTGTGCTTTTCACATGTGTGCATGCATCCTGTTCGTAAGCACCTATCTCGTGGTAAGCGCGTATGCATGCCGCTGTGATTGCACACGAAACATTGCACGTTTGAGTGACGTTCGTGTGAACACCAACTCTGTCCGTCGGTCAACGAGGGAAAAACACACTCTATCTAAAAACCCAGTCATTTGATTAGTTGAAAGTATTTTATAAAAAGCTTGCACAGAATGGGATTCGACTGCGCATCATGGATACATTCAATACAATATTTTTCATTTTCCGCTTGGCAATGTCTGGTATAACTTCGAAGTTCGAAAATGTGATTCAAGTCTGACCAACACCAACAATTTAAAAGTAAATTTGAGTAATGTAATTGCTAAGCGTTATGCTTTAAATTATTATTGGAAATAAGAAACGGGTTTTCAGATATAATAAAAAGAACTTATACATAACTAAATGATAATTTGATTGTACCATATTAATCTTCTCAAACGACCTGTTTTGTCAAAATACATTTTTCTCAAGGAATTCAACTTGGGTGTGTTGGCATAATAAACAATGGCACAATAAACAATTACTAAGTAAGAGATAATATTGTGAAAAATTCAATTCGATTTTAGTGCCAAACCAAACTACAAAAAAAATTTTAAATTTTAACGTTGTAAGTTGTACATATTTAGTTAAGATTTACAAATTTCTTATCAGTTTACTTTTTATATCACAGTATGTTATGATGTAAATAAATAACGCAAATATTTGACCTATAATCAGGTAAAATAACGCAAATAATTGATCTGTATTTGTCAGGTAACTGAAACTATTCGATTCCGGGTTACTGCGGTGCGTCTCCACAGAAAAAGTAATTATCAAAGACAAATAATGGTATAACCCTATTTTTAGAGATATAAAACTTTACTAATAGATAAATAAATAGACGACTTTTCTGAATATGGAATTATGCTTCAAACCAGAAGGATAGCAAATCAACAATTTACCGAATTAGTCGGCAATTTTTGTGGCGTGATTTACTCACTTTCCAAATTTATTTTTCTAAATTGCTTTACAATTTACGAACTTTATAAAGATGTCAATATCTTTATTTAAATATTTTCTATTGAAATTATAATTATTCAAATGTTTTAATTTTTTATCGAAAAGAAAATGTTCAAATCGACATTTATTAACGTGTGCACAATTGTAAAAAGAAGATTACATTTATAGCAATGAGGAATCACATTAACTAGACCTCATCGCGCCTAAAAAATTTTCGGTATTAGTTCATTATTTATATTTTGAAAACTTGTTATTTTCAATCCAATCAATTTTTAGCTATAGGTATAATCATGAAAGCATCTGCAGCATAGACATACAACAATTATTACTATTAACATTAATAACACTGTAAAAATGGAGTATGTACGGGGGAAAATATAAACAAAAAAATATTCCCATGGTTCTCATGTAAACAAAAGTCGTGTCATAAGTTGTGCATCATGAAAATAATAATAAAAATATTATTATTCCAATACGCGCGCGCGCCGAGTGAGAAACATCGCAACCGGACGCTACGGCGACTGTGAGCAATTATAACATCAAATATAAATCCGCACAAATCGTGTGGCAAACATAGAAGAACGGAAACGATGCCATTGCAATGCGATGCATTACACCACTAGCACTAGAAATGCTTATGTATGCAATTTCCCTTCGGCGCCCGTCTGAACCGGAAAGGAAATAATTAGATTTGTTATATTATAATTTGAATGCAGCAGTCAGCCATCCCACTCTTTGTGAATCTCTTATCTTATGCATTTGTACCTCTCTAGTCTGGCCATTATTCCTTTTGTCAGTCTGCACCGGAAGAGTAGCATGCTTTTTCTTTTCATCACTCCGCATGTTCTTGTTGTTGTTGTTGCTGCTCTGGTTGACTAAACACACGCGTCGATGCGTATGTACGTGAATGAAAACCCGAATTAGCCAAAGCGTTTTTATACAACTAGGTTAAAAAGCAATAAGTCGTACAAGACCTTGACGTTTTATTACTTTGTATTAAATCGAGCACAAGCAGGCAAATTCTACATTTCGTATGCTTATTATGCGCACTCGCTGTGTATAGCAAAGGCAGAAGATAAATTCGCATTAGATAACATCATCAAACAAAACTGGGAATGCCAACAGCGACTACTTGCGGATGATGTCATCGAAAGTAAACCGTTCCATTTGTTTTGACTTCGTGCGCACAGCAGACAACTTGGAATGGAATTCACAAAATAAACAAGTAAATAAATCCAATTAAATTAAATTTACCGTCGTTCAAAATTGCTTTCTTTGGTTGCTCATGAATCATATATTTGGCGCAGAGCAAGCAGCAGTTGTTGTTTTGTTATTATTAACTTTGCAGGAAAGTCAAATGACATCGAAGAAGTTTTTGTCTGGCTTACAAGTGCATGCAACCCTATAAACATAAACAACTAACAGGGATGCCAACTTCTTAAAATGCAAACTTGGTGTTAAATGACATAACAATAAAACAATGCCCGTGTGGTTCAATTGTTGCATTGATGCGGGCATCACTTGTTTAGTAATTGCATCAATCTCTCTCTATGCATAGCCGCGCATAAGCACGAGACGTTTGCTCATGTTTTGATCAGGTTACGATGACCTTGTGCTTCGATCGCGCCCAAATACTAATGTGCAACCGTACACCTTTCTTGCTCTTTTTATTTACTTTTTTACTACGTCACATTTCCTGCATGTACTATGTTCACGCCTTTCCTTTCTATCAAAAACTAAAGGTTAAGACAACAATAAATAAAAATTGAGCGCAGACAGTCAAAAGCAACAAAATGCACCTACCTTATTGCTGTTTTTGTGTTATATCCGCTTGTATATGAGATTATTTATTAATTTTAAACACTTTTCACCCCAAGCCTCTAAGGTTCGAGCAACATGAAGACTGCACTTTCACGTTGTAGCTTTAGAAAACAATTTCTGATAATTTCACCAATGAGTAATTGAGCTCGGCCGACTATTACATGGAATGCATGCGAATGAAAACCAAAACAATAATCCATAGAAAATTCACACACACGCTGTTGTAAACAAACAGAAAATAACTAATGGTTTTTTGTTGACTAATCTTACGATTTCGTAATGTTTTTTGCACTTACATTACGATAACCCGCCCGAAAACAAACGCGAGACAGCGACGGAGCCATCGACGGTTCGGTTTGATCTAGGGACTCGGCCTTTCATCATATTTCACTAGTCATACAAGTTGACTGCGATTGCAGCGCCATTTTGTGCAACTCAAATGCCATCTACAAAATTGAAGTAATAATTTTTATCTTTGAGTGATTCAATCAACATATTATTAATTAACAACATCGCATTTACAATATAAATAATAAATAATTACAATTCAAGTATTGACATGTTAATATTGACATGTTAATTCAACAAAGTGGCGCTGTCTGTTCGCTGTTGTTATGTATAAATCGTGTGAGGGCTTCCAGATCCTTTGGCTGGTGTATTTAAGAATATAAATTGTTTGTTGCCAAATAACAAGTTGTGCTGATTGTCACGTCAATATCGTATATGTGTATACTGTGCCATAGCGAAGGAACATTAAGCCAACAAGCAGGTATTTGAGTCGGCAGGGGCAATAGCGCTCCCAGCTGACATTTCAAGGTAGAGTTGGTGCGTATCGGAGCTGTAGTTTCAGTAGTGCTACGTTAAAAATTTATCCCGCTGGACGTAATAGAACATGTCCATTATCGACGGGGTACCTGACGAATACACGCTTATCGTAATCGGTCTCATTCTCGTCGTAATCGGTAGGTAACGGTTTCGCGGACAGCTGATTGGTGGATGATATCCTCATGTGGGAGCGCACCACGTACGTGAAAATATTCATGAACGTTTGTGTTATAGCTTACTTTGGATGGAGAACTACGATTGTTGAGCCTGAAGTGCACGTTCGAACCGTCTATTTTTTCGACCCCGAAACGCGTACGAACCGACATTTCGCACGTCTTACAAGTCGTGTAGAGGCGCACACTGTAGCACCTTCCTTCACTCCAGAAGAAGTTAGTCCTAGTGGCAGCAGTAACAGCAGCAGTACAGAAGAGGTCGAAGATATAATTCGGACAATGGACTCCCCGTCCACAGACGATGAAGCATCCGAGTTGCGTCGCAGAAGATTAGCACATTTTGAAAATGCAAACAATGAGTCAACAGTAAACACTGCTCACGATCATAGCAATGTGCAAGATTGTAAGTGTATAATAAATAGTTGATTCGCACAATTATTCAATATGGTTTATATTTTAGGCGCAACGACTCAAGCGCCAATCGGTACTGGACTAGCTGAAATCGGTGATGGGGAGGCAGCAAAACCGCGCGAAAATGAGGGCACTGAAATACCATTGAATCAGCAGGCCAATTCTTCTTCTAGCATAACAATCAAGCTAAAATACCTCAATGACGATATGAAAATTGTGAATGGGACTTTGGATGAAAAGTTGGGCGATTTTAAGCAGCGAAATTTCACAGTTGAACTTGCTGCTAACAAATTGGTACGCTTAATCTTTAACGGTCAGGTACTCCAAGGAGACACGCAAACCTTGCAGAGTTATGGTATGTTTGATAATTGCGTTGTACACTGCTTGGTGCAGCAACAGCCTCGTCATCCACAGAGTAGGCGGATAACTGATAGCGGCTCAAACGGCCGACGGTACCAGCGTGATTGGGATCTGAGTAATTTTCTTATAGCTGGTCTAAGTTTTGCATTAGGTGCAGCATGGTATTTTAGGTATAAACATTTGAAATCGGTTGTGGATCTTGTTATTAATGCCGTTGAATCTTCTAGATACCAATGTCCACATCTCTTCACGATTTCAACAACAGTTGGACTCATTGCATTGACAGGCATGTTCTCCGTCATTTCTATGAGCATGTATTTTCCAGAGCTGATAATGCGCGTCCAGGTGACGACGACGACAACACGAGCGACATCCACGGAGACGCCGACGATAGCACACGTATTTCGGGAGAGAATTCGGAATCGATTTTGGAATGGTCGCCGCCACCATGCTACATAATAACAGATTTATTCGTCGCTGTCGTTGTTATGATATATGATTATTTATTTTTATTGTACATCATCGGAATGATGATAGTCCTCTGAAGGGTGTACGTACGCTGTGCTTATAACCGAGTAAATTGTAAGTGTATATAGATATACAGCATTCCATCAAAGCAAACGAACGTTTGGGTTATATTATGACTACATAACTAAATTTTATAAATTAATGTATGTATACTGAACCAAATCCTTTATCGCAAATATAAACGCAAATTTTAGTGAGTAGGGGAATTAATATTGCTTTTTTGTATGTATATTATGAAAAGAACTATGTGTAATGTATGAATATATATATATATTTGTTCAGTGTTTCGTTGTTATTCTAGGACGTCCTGATACGAACTTGTTGTTTTGGGGGATGGGTTTATTTTGACTATATATCGTCGTTGACTAAATTGACGTCAAACTTATACTTTATCATGTCGTCACATCAATACTCGTTTCGTAATAAAGCGTGCATCAATCACAAATAATTTTGAATAAAATGTTATGTTGATGTCTGTTTTCCGCAACTTGAATGATATGTTTATAAAAATATGAATACACTAAAGATATAAAGTGGCATGATTCGAATTATTACTAAATCATTTGCATTAACGCCTAATAACAATCTTAAAACTAGATGGAAATACACCTCATCTTTTTCTCTTAAACCTTATAGGTGTGGATTCCTGTACAAAGTTGGTCATCATCTTGTATTATTATAATCAACATGAAGAAATTACTACTAATTTAAGTAGTAAGCTGCCATTAAATTTTGCCCCAACGCATGATTATTCGATTACTCAGCTTGTATTCCGGCAAACTATTAAGCAGACTAATCTCAGGCAAAAATGCCATTTGCCTTTTATGATTTCTATTAACTATAATGCTCATTATTTTGCTTTTTGCCCCAGGAAATCCCATTTATAGTAACTTGTTGTTCTAAGAATGCGTTTATTTAGTTTATTTTCGTTGTCGTCTCGGCTAAATGTTAAAGATTGACGTCAAACGCGTGTTTTATTATGTCACTGCGACGCACGTATCCTAATAATGCGCGCACCAATGACAATTAATTTGATTTCAATAAAACTTTATCACGTCCATGTCCTCCCAGCCCTGCACGCTGAATTGCCTGAATTGAGCTGAATGTCGTGTTTATAAAAATATAAATACATCAGAGATGTGTAGTTGTCGGTTGTGTTACCGAATCATTCACAACACAGCATAACTAATGGGAATTTTAAAACAGAATAGAAATACTTACTTCTACACATTTGGTTGAGGTCGCTGGTGAGATACATTCAACTTGCACTTAATTTAAAGAGAAAACATTCAAGTAGTACTAATTTAATGCCTATTTGCGTTGTTTGTATGGTGGTGTTACGGATAGTTATGCGTTCGCTTCCAGACGCGAATTTAGAGATATTTGAGCGGTCCGTCTTTAGTTCATGGGAGGACATTGCTTGCGGGGGCTTACGTTTTTACTCATCGCATACATATTGAATGCGTTCACTTGGTTCACTTCGTATCGGAAGTGCGTTCAATACATATAACAAATCCGCATTGTACGTGCGTGTGTGCAGTGTATTACAACTCCAAGCAAAAAAGGAACGAGAAGCAGGCCAGTAAACAGTCGTCGCGAATTGCGCGTAGTGCGTGAGAAGGGTGTGTTGTTTTCGTTGTGGGTGCTGACCTGGGTGAACATTGTAACGCGTGGTGAACATTGTAACGCGTCTTGTGTTGTGAAAGAGCAGGAGACGAGAGTATGCCATAAACATCTAGAGTAAATGGATATCTTAAAAGGCAGGATGAAGTCGCGTCGATACATCGAGCTGACGCTTACAGTGCTTTTCTTCTTGGCCGGGAATGGTATGCGTAATTGTTTACGACAATACACAATGTCTGATCTAACAATTCATTTTAGTCATTTGCTGGGGCAAAAGTAGTAACAATGGCATGACTAGTGAGAGTCATGTACTACCAAAAATGTTTTGTGAATATTATAATGATTCAATGTGTAATGAATCACAGCAGGATGGCTGTAGTCGAAAGGAAGAATGTTCTGGATCTGAAGGCAAACCACAAGGATGTTATGTATTATGGGATGATAATAATGGCACTGTATCTGTTAAATTAAAGGTGACAACTTTCATTATCTAAAGCCAGAACAAATCTTTATTATGCTTTCTTGTAGGGATGTTTTCTTCATGATGATTGTAACAACACAAGATGTGTCAATACTGATAACCAATTAAAAAGCAATAATTTGTTTTGTTGTTGCATGGGAAACATGTGTAATAAGAACTTTACTTGGGAGCCAAAACCTATACCAACTGAGAAGGAACCAGTAATGAAAGGTAATTTGTAAGCTTTTGGATAATTTTTGTAATTAAAAAAGATCTTTTTCTAGAAAGAGAAGTGCCAAAACATATGAGTACTTGGGCAATCATAGGATGTACAGTACTTTTTGTGTTTTTTATATGTGCCAGCGCATTTGGATGGTGGACATACAGAAAAAAGAAGTACATGTTCAATGAGGTAAGATAACTAATATATTCTTATTTCAATATTAATTGCCTGTGTATTGCATTTTGTGCTGCACTTTCAAGTGGGGAGTAAGTTCTCAGCTTAATAATTCTTTATGATTTTTTAATATTACTATTGCTTTTACATTAGTTACCAACTACGGAGCCGCATTCAGCACCCTTATCAACGCCAACAATTGGACCACTGCCTATTCATCTGATCGAAATAAAAGCACGAGGTCGCTTTGGAGCTGTATGGAAGTCTCAATTAAAGGGTGAAGAGATTGCCGTTAAAATCTTCCCTATGCAAGATAAACAATCGTGGGTACAAGAACAAGAAATCTTTAAGCTTCCGCTTATGAATCATACGAATATTTTACACTACATTGGGGTTGAGACGCGCGGAAATAACCTACAGACTGAGTTTTGGCTAATTACTGCTTATCATGAATTGGGGTCACTGTGTGATTTTCTTAAGGCTCATACTCTCACTTGGAGCGAAACCTGTCGCGTTGTCGAAACCATGGCACGTGGATTGATGCACCTTCACGAGGAAGTAACTGGCAAATTGGGCGAGCCGTTGAAGCCATCCATAGCGCATCGCGATTTCAAAAGTAAGAACGTCCTACTAAAGAGTGACATGTCGGCATGTCTCGCTGATTTCGGTCTTGCACTTGTATTTGAACCGGGAAAGTCATGTGGAGATACTCATGGGCAAGTAGGTACACGTCGGTATATGGCACCTGAAGTACTTGAAGGAGCGATCAATTTCACACCGGATGCATTTTTGCGTATTGATATGTATGCGTGCGGATTAGTACTATGGGAATTAGTGTCACGATGTACGGCGCAAGATGGAGGTGTACCGGATTATCGATTGCCATTCGAGGAAGAGGTTGGATTACATCCCAGCCTCGAGGATATGCAGGAGTCGGTTGTGCAACGCAAGGTGCGCCCGACTATTCCAGAATCATGGCGCAATCATGCTGTACGTATAGCACATCGCAATTAGTATTGTTGGTTATTATTATCATTTTGACTTTTAGGGACTGGCGGCGCTGTGTGAAACGATGGAAGAGTGCTGGGATCACGACGCTGAAGCGCGCTTGTCAGCTTCCTGCGTGATGGAGCGCGTCCTGAACCAAAGCAAGTACCATCATCCTTCATCGTTGTGCATGCGCATCGAAAACGAGGCACCGCACAGCCCTGTGAAAGAAAATAGCATGTAGTATTGCAATACACGCACGTTTCTTTCGTTCCGTTAGGGTTACACACACAATTTGAGTTCGTTCTTTCAGGTATTTTTCATTTATAAGATTTCTATTATTTATTATGTAACTATGCTATTTCCGTTACTTTGTCTAATTGTTCTAATTACTATCTTTATGTGTGTGCACATTGTAACGTCTTTACGCATTTACCCTGTGGGCTCTTATAAATTCACAAGTAGGGTTCTTATAAATTCGCAATAATATAAAGTTTGTATTTTTGTTTTAGTTAATGAGGACTTGAAATTCTTCAACACGGCGCATCTGATATCAGCAAGTTAGCAGCAGTGTTATTAGTGTGTGCCCGAAGCCGAATGAGAAAAATGTGAATCGAAAAATCGGGGTGACTCGCAGTGAAACGTGGTAAAAAAACTTGACAAGTTTCTTCCGAACAAATATGTTGTTCCTACAAAATAACTACATCATTTCAACATGTGCCATAACGAAAAATAACGACCATGTGAATGTTGACTGAGTGTAATTGTACTACTTCGCAAAATTCTGAAAACGATGTGCAATTTGAAACGCGTTATAGACTATGGGGATAAAGAATGTGCTAAGAAAATACTTTATCACATCACGAATATTCTACCAATGACGAAATGATGTTTGTATTATTAAATATACAATGCGAGTGTACCTAATAGTAACAACATTTCAATGAAGTGACATTTAAATCAATCAAAAGCAAGCGCGTTTTCAAGATTGAAGACGCAATGAAATTATTTGTATAGTTATCAAAGTATGAGGATTTATTATATTTTTATTGGCGAACTGGACGAATTTGTGAATCGATATTTTTCATAAACAAAGCCCACGAGAAGTTATTAATTGTACCTTATTAATGTGTAAAATATAAGAAACGCAAATCAACTAGCAAGAAGAACAATGAGAAACATATTATTAGAAGATTTAAAGGACTGTTACAATGAAAATATTTAGATAAGTAAGAGGCAATATAGCGAATGTGTACATAACTCTTCAAATTGTCCAAATGTAATAGGAAAAAAATGTGTTTCAAAACATTTTGATTGATCGGTCAGCTTTTTCGACTTGTCGGTTTTTTGCTATATTATTCGCCAGAAATATTATGCTGTATTATTATTATGCGTTTATAAAAAGACTGATTGAATGGAAATTTCTCCCTGCAACGACGATATGCGTCCTTTCAATATATTACAAATATGGTTATATTTGTTCATCGATAAGGTCAAAAGTAAATGGCTTGCCAATTTATATATTGATAGTGCAACAAGTAACAAGTTTTCGTTTCTAGATTACGTTTAAACATTGCCTTATTTTAGTGGCTTATATGGATATTTTATTTCACTTCAGTCATTTGATTTCATTCTTATAATTGTAAGATGCCAATTACCTTTATCTACCTCCAGCATAATGTTTTCTATTATGTTTTTGATTTTAAGTAACAACTTTTTTCTTCCAATAATTGATGTAAGAGACATTAATAATTAATGACTCCCCCTAATAGACCTACTATTTTTATCTATGACTATGTACTCCTTTATAGTGTATATTTGTTATGTATATTTTCTATTTATACATAGAAATATTTGTATAGTTCATAAATTGTTCTTTTTATTTTTCATGAGGAAAGTTGGTACATTGAACACAGATATATAGCAAATGTTATAACATATCTAAAGACATTTAAACATTTCAAACTGTACATATAAATAAAAGCATTAAATTAACCTGTTTCTTGTATTCTATGCAAGATTCGAAAGTTAGTAAGTAATATATCAAATTATATATTTTGTCAACGAGGTGGAAGTATATAATTTTCCAAGAAGATTTGAAAAAACGAGAAATTTGGAAAATTTTTGAAAGTATTGATATCACAAATCGGCTGATTTTAACCTTGATCACACAGCAATAAGAATAAAAATATGTTTTATGAGACAGCTGTGCAAGTGATTGAATACACCTACGAAGTGGTCTAGTGTAGTTACATTTTCACTGCCAATTTACGCGTGAAACATTTTAGAACAAATTCATAGAGCATGCAAAATAAGTCTTATATAGAATTTCTTTTAAAAATTATAGTCATTCGCATTAACCTAAAAAATGTCAAAATCGCAAAGAACGGATAGTATAACGTTAATGATTGAAAATCAAGCGTTAAGATGCAAGAAAAAGGATTTGATTGATAATAGCGACTACTTCAAAGTGATGTTTGAAGGTAACTTTGCAGAGCGTAATATGAAAGTAATAACTTTACAGGTACTGTCATAATTAATTAAATACATCATCTTAGAATAAGATATTGTTCATTTACAGGAAATAAGCCTGCAAGCAATGCAGTTGATACTTAGGTTGCTCTGGGAACCTCAATTGAGTATGAGCAGTAATGAAAGACTAGATGTTCTACAGGCATCCAGCATTCTACAGTTCAGTGCAATTCGATCACAAATGATCTATGAACTTACACATCGTTTAAATATTCAAAACTGCCTAAAAATTTGGTGTGTTTGTGAGGAACTTGAAATACGTCCTTTGTATTTAAAAGCAAAGTATCTTAGCCTTCTAGAATTTGATCAAATCAAAAAGAATGGGAGTTTATTTCAGCTGGATTTTACACAGATGATGAGGTACCTCACTCATACCTCTTTGCACTGCCAAAATGAATTTGAAGTGTTCAATCTAGCTATGCAATGGTACAATGAGTTTAAAGAGTCAGACACAATAAATGCCAGAGAAAGGATCCTCAAGTTGATGCATTGCTTTGATTTTCAGCATACATCTGTGGATGATCTAGAAAAAATGAGCAAAATTAGTGATATTCAAAGTGATAAATTTCTTAAGAACATATTCAGTAATTTGTATCAGCAAAAATTATATCCGGTGATTGGACACAACAATTGTGATGCGGAAATTAAGGATCATATCGTCAAATATACGGAAACAAATGAGCTACGGCGTAAAATTATTGGAATTCCATTTTTATTCGTTAGGTATTATCAATCGAAGACCGACAACAAGGCTGAAGATCGTACAAAAGTTCAAATTCATCATGGTAAATATCAGGTAATCGTACATCGCTTGAAGAGATTAGTAATTTTCATTTCAGATGTGTATAAACGAAAAACAAAATACGTTAGACTTGATAATGAACCCACGTGGAGACCGTCGTCCGCTCTTGTGATATTAGAAAATGCAGATAAAGTGTCTGATACAGTAGATTTAACTTATTCAACTTATATGAATATTCCACCGGATCGGTTTGATGACTTCGATGGCCTACAAATCGCAAGTACGAAAGAATTTATTTTTTTTGTTGGTGGTGAAGCGTCCATTGGAAGTGGAGCATGGAATCTTAACTTGTGGGTGTACGATATCGTTCGCGACACTTGGCAGAGGAAAACAAGGTAAATATTTACATTGAATTATTAAAATTAAAACCTAATATAATGACATCAGGCTTCCAACTGGGCGCCGTCATTTTTCACATTGCATCTGTGGTCCTTACTTATATATCATAGGAGGTGCGGGAACATTTCGCGTGATTCAAGAAAATATGTATTGGTACAACTACGAAGAGAGTTGAGTACTCCTTCTAATTTTCCCATAATTTCTTACATTTCCGTTGCAGATATTTGGAGTACCCAATTGAAATTGCCATGTACGGCCCGCCAAACAAAATGTTGCAATCATAATGGTAAATTACTGCTTCTAAATATGAATCTTAAATGTGGGTATCTGTATAATCACGAATTGGATAAATTTACTCCTCTGCCGATCAGAGGTAATCTCACGGGTAAATATGATAAGTTTAGTTTATTCTCGTACGGAAACTATATTTACGTGAAAAGCACCAGTCTTCTGGAGTTGGCTATCCACGAAGACTGTCTTATGATTCAAAAATACGGTGAGCTAAGACATGAACGCAAGCCAACGAATTTCGATATCGTCGAAACGGTTGCCTGCAAGGGTAGTATTATCACGATGTACAAATGCACGCAAACAGAAGACGTTTGCATTGAGGTGGTGAACTATACCGGAACGCATATTACGAACGGATATGTTAAATTGCTTGATCTGCCATCCAAGTACAATTTTGATATGAGCACAAGACTGTTTACAATGTTTCACTTTCATGGGGTTGCAAAAGATTCGCTTATTTATGATGTGAACAAGGTTTAAAGAAAAATTATTATTAAATGTTATGTATTACAAAAAATGAACAAACTAACTCAATCATCAAATCCTGCCACCGCCTCCTCCATGAAGTTTTTGTACAGGAGCATGAACTTGGCGATGAAAGCTTCTAGGTGGTAAATATCTTTGTTACCATGGCGCATACAATGTTCGTAATAAGCTGCCTCGCTTACAACGCGCTCCACCAAACTTCTATCGCATTTGTACAGTAAGCCATCGAGTAATGTTTTGAATATGATATCGGGTGGAATGCCATGTGTGAGGAGTTCATAGAGTGACGTTCGGGCAGCTGAAAGTTTCGAAATGTTTTGTTCCTGTAAGATGCTAGTTGCTAATTTATTGATGTAAATGAACCAGTCTGGCTCCTTGATCTCTTGATTTGGTTTAAATGGATAACTCTCCACTTTAGCTGCTTCGCACATGAGCAGCGCGCGACGCAAGTTTCGATTTGATTTGTTTGCTATGGTTATTGCCAATTGTTCAGGCAACACAAGATTCTCTTTCTTGCAAACTTTGTGCAGAATAGTTGTTATTTCAGTAATACTGGGAGCTGGAACTCGGATGAGTAAACAACGTGATTTAATCGCTGGAGTTACACGCGACGTTGAATTGGCGCAGAGAATAATTCGGCAAGTTTTAATGTACTTCTCCATGGTACGACGCAATGCATGCTGTGCGTCTGTGGACAGTTCATCAACATCAGTCAGGATTATCACTTTAAACTCACGCTGGCCGGTTGAGTCTAGCTGATGTGATTGAGCCACTGTTTTTATTAATTCCATAACAACAACGCGGTCGTGGATGCCGACATCAGATGGATTGACTTCAATGTGGTAGTTGCTACTGATGGTCATGATTTCCAATTTCTTGTTCGAGGGTGTTGTAAAGGACATGTTTTCCATACGTAATTTTTCCACACCATTGCCATATAGCTCCTTGAGAATGCACATAATTCTGGTTTTCTTACCGGCTCCCATCGGACCGTAGACAAGCAAATGCGGAAAATCGCCACGACTAGTAAGCTTCTTTAAGTTAGCAGCTTGTTTCTGGTGGTAATCCAATTTCTGCAAATCTCGCGGCCGATATTTATCCGCCCATAGACTCATTTTTGATGCTTCACTGCAAAACAAACGACAATAGGTTATTCGAAGGGAGCAAAAGCATAGACCTATAGTAAATATAGACGGAGCATCGTTGC
>JARJDV010005774.1:0-62804 GCA_030264675.1 Anaulacaspis nigra | reverse complement strand
GAGACTAGCTAGAGTACACGCCTCGCAGAGCTTATGACACTTACTACAACATCACTGTTATAGTAATTTGGCATGAGAAAGGCATCAATGCCGTTTCTCACCATGATACACGCACGGGGTTTACCCGCGCCCACACAGTCCAGAACTTTATACATACCTAGTTCTAATCCGCAAATCTTACCTCGCACCACCCAGGGTTCCTGGATGAGGACTATATCTTCTCCCGTCATGGACAGTCGGAGAAGTAGTGCAGTCAATGCCGCTTTAGAGTGGTGTAGACAACCGTGGTGCCCTTATCGTCAACCATCTCCGGATCCTCAGCGTCGTCTTCTTCTATGGCCTCGTCCAGGCGGAGCGAGGCTAGTCCAATCTCGGACGCGGTTTTGCTGTCCGACTCGACAGTCCTCGGGTGTTCCTCCGTACTCCTGGAGGGGTCGCCCAAGTCCTTTTTGTAGATGGTGAGGGTGATGGAGCTGAAGCCGTAGTTGATCATCCCCTCCCTTTCTTTGAGTGATTCAATGGATTCTTCGTTCAGGATGATGACCACCTGCCGTCGACTTGTACTGACCACACCGAGTGGTACCACGCTCCAATCGCTCGTCGGCAGCGTGGGATTACTGATCCGGATAATCGTTTCGATTACCCTTGGATCTGATATCTTTGTCGGTATCCAGACCCTAGAGCGAGGCCTGCTAGGAATCTGGTCCCTAGGGATGGCCATGATTTTGGCGCCTGGCCAAAGTTCGCCCACCTCGCTAATTCCGTGCTTGTACAGCTCAGCTGATCGCTGATCCGCGCACGCAATCAATTTGATGCGCCCTTGGTGCCACCCTGCATCTCGGCAGGTGGGAGCGGGCCCTGGATTCTTTTTTAGAATGTTCAGGAACCTGTCCAAGAGCTCCGCTCCAAGACCCCATCTGGAAGGCTTAATGCTGCCTTCCCTGTGGCTCTTGTCTATGACTGCCAACACCAAGTGTTCTTTTAGAATATCACTATATTGGCGCGGCTTTGTCGGCTTTTTGGGCCCGCTGGGGGCGGGGCCCAACCTTGCCCTCTTTTTATCCTCCCTGGGCGATTCCTCCATTAACCTATTCTTCCTATTCTTCAAGCCATCCACGGCTTAAGATGCTTTTCATCGGCAGTTCTTCGACCAGCCTCTTCCCTAGGGGAGCTGGACCCTTGCATTAGCAAAGATTAGCAAAGATTAATTGCATTCAAACTAATTACACTTGTTATGATTGTTTCAGATTCATCATCAACTCCGATGTAAGTGGAATAGTTTGAACATCTAAAGTAATTCTTTTTTCTTAGGTCACCGCGTCATCCAAGATTTCAAGATGGCGGGCGCGTTTTTCCGTCGTGTTGTCGACGTGTTCACTTCGTATGCCAAGTTCCGGTTGGCAGTCGGCGGGTACTTCGCTTATCGTTCGCGGTAGACCTGAAGAGGTCTTTAACGCAATACAATTCGTGTGCGCGTCGCGTTGTTCTGCAAGAAGAGTTTGCGATTAGCTACAGATGTGGGTTGTGCAATGGCTCCTTTCACCTGTTAGGGTAGTCTCGTATAGGAAGTGAATTTTATAAGCGAATTAAACTCGTGTGCGGGAGTCCTTACAGTGCGAAAATGTAAACATACCCTTAATAATGGGTCGTGTGCGTTCGCGAAATTCTGTTTGCAAGCCGCGTCTTGTCATCGTAAGTTAGTGTTCGTTGTGATGGAGTGCGGGAGTATGGTCCGTCCAACCAGAGGGTCCATCCAGATGAGCGAGGGGGCGGCAACGCGGGAATCAATTGAAGCCGCCCAAATTGATGAGCAATGTGAGTACCAAGGAGAGCCTGCTCATGCGGTGCATGGTGGCGAATGTTGTTCTGTGCGAGTGTACCTTCAGTACGCTACATACAACAACATTTAAAGTATATTGTATGTCTAAAAGTTAGGCGCTCATAGTTTAAATCCGGTGTAAACAAACTGTTTGCACGTTGCTCGTGCGCCCTCCGTTCGTCCTTAATGTTCCACTTGTTTTGAATTGTCCTCTATGTAAACAAACGGTTTACATATCGTTGGTCCTTCTCCTTTGTGCGCTGTGTTAAATCCCGTATGGGAACCCAATTGTACTGGGATGCTGCAATTGGGTCACATGAGAAATGAATTATGTAGGAAATCGTCTCACCCTTGGTCGCGATGGCAATCGTGCCAAGAATTGAACGCGAATTTG
This sequence comes from Anaulacaspis nigra, assembly GCA_030264675.1. Classification (NCBI taxonomy): domain Eukaryota; kingdom Metazoa; phylum Arthropoda; class Insecta; order Coleoptera; family Staphylinidae; genus Anaulacaspis; species Anaulacaspis nigra. The sequence continues at coordinate 60,591 of JARJDV010005774.1, read as the reverse complement.
GGCAATCGTGCCACTCATTGCGATCGTATTATGAAGATTACGTGTGGCCCAAATGAATAGGCTAGATTTAAGCACAACACGTCTGTGATATCTATTATATTATGCCACTTGTTGTACAATTGTTGTTTATCTATGTGACACAAAGAAATAGTTTTCGCGATTTCAGGGCGCCCCTTACACGAACCGATTTGCAAACAATTACATTACTACATCAAACACAATTCTTCCTAATCCTTTAAATGTTCCTACTAGATACACATATTTTTTTAACATTTGTTAATCTATTTCAGGTGCTTATTATGTTTTCCTTAACCCTTTCGCTTTCAGCGTAGTTTGTAAATTTATCCCCGTTTCTTTCAGCGCTTGCTTCTTTTACATTTGTTCCACTTATTTTTAAATAACATTGCATTTCAGTGTGCCCTCCCATCTATCCAAGGTGGCACTATTAAATCTCACAATCTTTTTTCAGCTATGAATTTGACTTGAACTTTTTTACTAAATAATCAGTAATTAAATTCATGTGAATTGCTAAATTATTCTTCATAGTCAAATTTAAATTGATATTAAGTTTGTCCTCTACACATGACACTTTTTCTTTACAGCTGCGTGAATATTACTATATTCTATTCCAGTTGGGGTTATTGAAATAGTCATGCGTAATTTAATTTCGTTATGCGATTTATCATACATTGGAATTTAATTCATGCGTTTTATGTTAATGCGGAAATGCGGTAAACATGAAAAATATTTGTTCTTTCCATGTGTTACTAATATTGAAGTATTTTTCTTCAGTTTTCACTAATCCTTTTTCAGCAAATTATCATTCCGTTTGCCTTAAGAATAACCAGTATTTGAAAAATATATATAAAGTTACATTTTCGTATACAAAATGTAGGTATAATCAACAATTAATGTATGGCGGCAGAAATTATGTTAATGTGCAAATGCGGTTAAAAGTTTTAGCTATATTTATTGTGTTGACAAATTCACCAATGCTCTCACGTGCGGAAACGTCACTTTAACGACATTGCTGGGCGTTTGCGCGGTTACAGGCATTTCCACTCATTCAGTCACATTAAGTCACATTCTGTTGCTTCGATAACCTTCGATATTGCCAGCTGCTCTCGCACGGTAAATATACGTAGCAATGCCTAGTTTGCACACTGGAGGTACTGAAGACAAAAAAGAAGAATGGCGTAACAGTGGTGACAACGAAAACAATTTAACATCTTCGCAATTGAGTCAGTTAGATGTAAGTAATAATGGGACCCCAATTGATTTAGCGCCGCAAACCGCTTGCGAAAGAACGCAAACTGATCATCTTAACAAGCGTCTCATGACGTCATTTTTGGCGCGCTTAAATAGTGTCAGTACAGGTGCAAATGACCACACTGCAGAGATCAAACACAAAATCGACGAAGATTTTGAACAGTAGTTACAAAAACGCTGTTTTCATTAATACCAGCCGCGTGTGCATCATCTTTTCGATCATAACCTTTCATCGTTAAGCAGTCGCGTTAAGCCTGGTGAGACCGCGTCGAACATTCCTGGCCATGGATTCGGTTGATTCGGATAGTGAACTGGATATTATTGAGCAAGCTGAAAGACAATTGACTGACAAAGAAGTGGAAAATATCGCAGACCACGATATCCTAGATGAAGGTGAACCCGTTGAGGTACAGGCAGATGTAGAGAATGAAGATGAACAAAAGAATATCAAACCAAAGCGAGCTGTTCGAAATCCTCTGCCCAAGCTTAATGCTGACACATTGAGAGGAGCCAAAGGATTGTCAGTCCTTCCTGAATTATTTGCAAAGCAACAGTTTAAAGGTAGTGGGCATGAGGAAGCTGACTTGAATGTCTTGCTCAAAGGATATGAATACTGGTGTCATAGGTTATTTCCAAAGTATCAATTTGATCAATGTATTGACAAAATTGAGGCATTGGGTCACAAAAAGGTTGTCATGGTGTGTAGTGTTTAATTGCATAGCAGTGTAACATTTGTAAAATTTGTTTACTTGTAGACATATGTGAAGCGCATTAGAATGGACATTCTTGATGATGAGCCACAATTGAATCAACCATCAAATGATGGAGATGAGATAAATGCACCACTTGCTGATGAACAACAAGCACATATTGCATCAGTAGAAAGAACATATGAGCAAACTATGCCAGTGAAAAATCATCCACACTTGAATCAAATATTTGAGTCAAATTTAACAGAAGAGCAAAAGCTGATTGTTGAGGCGAATATGCAACAGGCATTGAACATACGACGTGCGAAACTCAAATCAATTCAAGAACAGGCACAAGCAAAATTGGAACGCTACATGCCAAATACCAGCTTGTCAAATTCGGACCAAACTGAAGACCACCCCGATCTCAACCAGCAAACAAATACCGCGGACTTTGACGTATTATTAACAAAATAGATAGCATACTTGACACGGTTTTTAAATGGAGCAGTTGAAAAATACTTGTATTACTTAAATTCGTTTATTATGTGTGCATCCCTCACCTGCACTTAGTGGTCTCAACAATAACTTTTATATTTGCAATGCTTGCTTTCCGCTAGCCGGCGAGAACGTGGTGCTACGTACAATCAGTAACATATAAGTAGAGAAAGAAGTAATGAAAGAAAAGAATACGGGTACCAACAACGTACTACAACGAGTGTCACTAACAAATTATTTACTAATTGTTAACTAATTGCGCAACGCTACGGTATAAATATGAATATAATTAATTTACAAATCGCGCACTCTTCGAACCGTATCTATTATGTAGAGTCCATATCGTTTTCCAACAGTTAACGCGATTTAAGTAGAAAATACTACTTAACTGCCGCTGCAGTTATGATATTTGCGTCAACGCGAAGATTGTGTGATGCAGTACAGCAGCATTTTAATCATATATAAATTTATATATATTTCGCATCAACACATGCATTGGCTCCGTCCTTTTGGTAGTTTTGGGCATTACACCACGTTTGGTATTTCTGGCAGAAGTGATGCAAAGAAGGTGGTGAAAAAGGTCCACAACAACATGAAGCGCGTAGGAGCTTGTACTTCCTGCGCCGTCTCGCCCTGAACTATATTATTGTTATTGATATTCACGTTGCGGAAGAAGCCCACTTGATAGAGATAAAGCGTGAGCGCCAGACCGATGACGACGACGCATCGTACAGGCGATGAGTAAAAGTAAACGATGCTGATGAAAATCATTGAGCGGCTAAGCATGTAGAAGATGTCCAGCCAGTCGCGATGCATTTCTCGTTCGTCGGCGCGCGCGATATTCGCGGCATTGTTGGGAGGCGCTGGCACTGCAGGTTGCGGCTGTACTCCTGCAGCGGCCACGCCGGCGGCTGGTATGGTGTTTCTTTGACCAGGAGGCGGTGGCGGAGGTGCTGTCGTCGTCGGCGGTTGTTGGTCGTCTTGATTTGAGTTGTTTTGCTGCCTGCACATACAAAGAACGCACTTGCTGCAGCATTAAATACGCCGCACACTTGGAAAGTGAAAGTGATTTCATGCAAGATGAAAGTAAGCATATTATGATGCAACATATGTAGGAAGGAAGGAAGGAAGGAAGCAAGCAAGCAAGCAAGTAAATAAAAGATTGGAACAAACACATGCCTATAAGTGGCTATGGTGTAGTTTGCATTGCATTGTTTTGCTATCTGAATTGTTCCTGATAGGAGCCTTATAAATGGCAATAATGTACTTACATATTCATATACTGATATTGTGTATAGTATGCCTGCATAAATGCTTGTTGCATCATTATCATCTGCATCAGCTGTGGATTGACATTGGACATGTTTTGCATAGTTTGTTCATTAAACTGCTGATACCACTGCATATTTGGCACCCTCTGTGTTGCTACATCTGCCTGGTGTGCACCACCAACATTTTCAAGATCCGTAGGCTCAGTGTCCGTATGCATTCTCTCGGCCCTTGACGCGTACTTTGGTGTGCAGACTAAATGCACAGTGTGGGTATCTTGCCCATCATATTGTCTTAGGATATCTTTGAGTATCACTGAATCGCCTAGGAGCTTCCCTGAGTAGATTAGTTTTTGCTCATGCTTGGGCTAAAATCGAATAGGTCTATTGAGTTTCTCTTAGACTGGACGAAACAGACAAAACATGAACGCATTCGTACATACAGGCTTACTAGGATACACTTCAGATAAATGTTGCTTGAGTTTGTTGATCGTCCATGACAGCTCGCACTGGACGGTTTGATCTTCAATTTGCTGATTAGGCGCTTTGACAATTAACGTAACTGCCAACACCATTCTGATTGTTTGTTTATTATGGCGTGATTGCGCACTGCGACAGCCACTCAGCGCAAAACGAGCCGTATTATTACTATTATAGGTGACTATAGGATTTTTGTTGCCAAGGTGAAACCTCGGTGATGTCGTATTTATCCGCGATATAATTCGGCTGTTCTGGGTCTATCACTTGTCCGGCCCGCGCGTACACCAGCCACTCGCGATGCTGCCTTTCTAAATCGCCGCAGACGCTGGAGGTTCAATTAACGCGCTTCTATGCACTTTCGTTGCCACCAGCTGCCTCCGGTTGCCTCTCTGGGGTACTAGCGTACTAGTGGCCTCAAAGTCACATTATTTATCAACAATCAAACACTGTATTTGGCGTTTCACTATTGGTTGAGTTGGTATACGTCTACTTTTGCTGTCAGTCACGTGAACGTAATAATCATGTGATGAACACACAAATTTGGCTTTAGTCCTGTTTGCATTTCTAGTTTCATTAAGGCTCCGATTTCTGAAGAGGAGAGGTATAAAATTTCGGATCTTTTAATAGGGCTTGCATAACTTCAAGCGCAGGCAGACTAAAATAGTCGCGCGCAATATGCCTGGTTGCCTATAGTCAATGCAAGCAAAATGAAGAGTTCGGTTAATAGGAGTAAGAAAATTCGGGAAATGTATTTATTTTAATTTTCAACGCATAGAAGATAGGAATATTTTTTTATTAAATTGCCATCTAATAAAAAAGTAAACTATTATAAAAAGATTTCATATGCTATTTTTATGAACTGCTCATCAAGATCGCTATAAATTACATCTTAAAATTTGAGATATGCGTCTTTAGCATTATTCAGAGTTGTTCGCTATTTTAAAATGTTAAAATCTTATGTGATAATTTAGCGATACTTATTTCGCGTTGCTCGTCACAGAATTATTGTCAAAGCACATGGTCTACACTAGATAATAGCACAATTACAATTCTCTTGCGGTTGCATCATTGCAATTATATAATTATTGAACAAAAAGGCCTTGCCTTGTTCTCATAAATCACAGAAAGGCTGCAAATATAGGTATTTTTGTTTCTCGGCCGAAAAGATATACGTAAGACAGAACTTGAAAAAGTTTGTACCTACGTGATAGCGATATGAGTTCTAGTGGCGCAGACCAGCTGCACGCTACCAGACTCGCTGCAACTAGCAACTACTCAACTAGCCAACAAATTATTTAGTATGCATACCTACGATGCAGAAGTTGCGTTATCGTCAGCGTTAAGATCGAGGCGGAAGAAAGGCCGCAACGGCCACAGATATTGTATTGACAAGAGATAGACTTTTTCACGTTCATGACAAATTGCAATCGCTAACTTTCAGCAAATGTTTGCAGGAAAGTCTGGCTATTGATATCAATTTACAAGAGGAGTGAGAGGACATGCAACATAATGTGCCAAAGCAAAACACGCTGTGCTGATGATGAGCCCTTAAATAATGATGAATCGATGTCGCTTGTCCAGTGCACATTTTGATCATTGCATTGTTTCCGTGCATGTCGTTCGCGTTCATCACGATAAAGTGATATCGCATTAATTCATCAAAAAACTGAGAGTAAACGGGATCGTTTGCCTTCGACGGATGCGTTCAATTATGATTGCAACTTGTCCAAACGTAAATACGTATCTTCAATACGCACAAAAGTCATTCGAATTGGTTAGGTAAACCTGATAGTCGTTGAAAATTGATTATCTCGGCTCTTTGCTAACGCTTACTGCATGTACAAATTGTTATAGCTATGCTCGCCAAAAGTATTATTCTCATAGTGTTAGCACCTGAAATTGACTACTTGAAACAATTGCTATCAGACGTATTGTATTTGTATCGTCCGAAAGGCGCAGTTGTCATTTGTAAATATGAAATTATTTGTCTTCATCTCACAGACATCTACATTAACTATGTATAGGTGTACATCTCTCGTTGAAAAGCTGGCCTAATTTACTCTAACGTATAATCACACACCTTTTCTGTTATTGTCTTCGTATTGAATTGAATTACTTATGCTAGATTTTATTGTCCAATTTGAAAGTGTTCAACGTTTGTCGCCCCTAATAGCTAGACTTCTCTTGAGCGTAATTTGGTCGCGGAGATATGATGTAAATAGATATTTCACTTGCTAACCACATGTGGCGCATGCATGCAAGTGCAAACGCTCGTGGAATCCATAGAAAAACGTTTCTAGTTCATGTACCTATAATAGAATTGTACGTTCGGAAGGTACGCTCTTCTAATTAATAACGAATGGAACATATTGCATACCGCATTACGCTAGGAACTCTTCTACATAGTGGAATAGCGCGCTTAAAGCGTTTCCGTTTGTTTACGAAAACCTGTGTTCCTGTAACAAAGTACAAACAAATACGCTATCTGCCTAAGTATATTAATGATACTTAAATCTATTATGTACTCGCTATGCATCGGCACACTCACCACTCACACACTATGTAAACGGAGCGCGTGAAATTTGAAGCGTTTTGTTTTAATACTTTGCTACCTATAGCTATGACCTAGGCATAAGAATCATCACGATTTGATACATTTTCGTCTTGTTCGTCGTTCGAGCTTATCGTTTTGTATTCATCATGTATGCACCCATGGCGCGGACGCTAGCAATTACTCAAAGGTCGCGAGTTTAAATCGTTACGTGTTTCATTAGCTCGTTTGCCCCTGTCTCGAAAAGCTGCTTATACTAGTACGATAGCGATACCGTTGTCATGCGTTACTCGCTTTTGCAGTGAGCAAAACCTCTCCTCGTTACTGCCGTTGGAGCAGTTGCTGATAGCGTTGCCGTTGCTGCGAATAGCAAGGAGGGCGCTGGGACTACGGCATTCGTACGTCCATCACCTAATCGGATTGATATCCTGAAGATCTTGGCCTTTTGTCTCGGGCACACAGCAAATGACAAACGCCAGTCCGCAGATCGAAATCGCAGCGTAGAGCCAGAAGGTACCGTAGAGGCCAAGAAGCTGCTGAAAGTCGATAAACGTTTTAACGCCAACGAACGCACACAGATAGCTGAAAGCGGTGGCAAGTGCGGTACCAATGCCGCGGTGCTCGAGGCTGAAGAGCTCGCTGACGAGAAGCCACGAAATGGGGCTGATGCCGAGCGAGAAGGCGACGGTGAAGACGAGCACGCAGAGTAATGGGATCCAGTCCAGCTGGGGCTGCGCATTCGGATTGGCGTCCTCGTAGTAGGCGAACGAGCCGAAGGAGGCGAGCGCGAGGATCATGAGCACGCTGGACGCGACGAGTAGAGGCAATCGGCCGGCCTTGTCGACAAGCAGTCCGGAGAGTAGCGAGGAGAGCAGTTGAACCAACGCGACGGCGACCGCAGCGCTGTGCGGGTTGGTGCCACCAAACGTCTCGCTGAAGACGCTCACCACGTAAAAGTTGAATGCGTTCGCGCCGGAGAAGCGCTGGAAGAACATGAGACCGCATGCAATCAACGCGGGCGTGCGTAACGTTCGAAAGAGAATCCGCGGATCGACGGGCACAGCGCGAGAAAGGACGTGCGCATGCAAGGCGCCCAATTCAAGACGAAGGTCTGCGCTGCCGCCGCGCAACCAACGGAGCGCGTCCTCAGCTTCGCGATCGCGACCGCGCAGCACCAGCCACCCGGGGCTTTCAGGCACCTTCCACATGGCGACACACATTGCCGTCGGCACGAGCGAGATGAGCCCGGCGAGCTGCCGCCAGTCGAGAAAAGCACCCGCTGCGAATGCCACCAGCATGCCCGCATGCCCCGCGACCTTGGTCAGCGCGGACAGACTTCCGCGAATGTGGGGGGCCGCGATTTCACTTACATACACTTGCGACGCGAGCTGAACCACCGCAACCAGGAAGCCGCTCATGAAAGCGGAGAAACAGATCACGTGCACGTTGAACGCAAATACAGTAATGAGCCAGCAGATGGTTAGCGGCACTCCGGCTAAAATGAGCGTGCGACGCCGACCCCAGCGCATTGCCGCGCCACCAAACGGCGCGCCAAAGAGCGCACCCAGCAGGGATGAGCTCGCCAGCCAAGAGGCTTGCTGCCCGCTTAGCGGGAACGCATCCGCGTCACGTTGTTGCAGAGATGCGATCGCCGGGGAACTGTACCCCTTGCCGAGGCCGGCTGCGAAAGGCCCCAAGGAGACGGCGAGCGCTGCCATCACCTGCCCGTAGTATTCGGGTTGACCTGCTATGAGAAGTCGTCCGCCTGGTCCAGCCACCTTTAACAAGAGTTGGTTTTAGATCTTTAGCTTCACCCATCCCAATTCGCAATGGTACCGTGTGGTGGGTATAGAATTCACGCGCCATCACGAACAAATCACATCTCCAGCGTAAATGTGGTCTTCGCGTACCGTCTTTGGCCAAGGACACGCTTGGTGCAGTGAGCGCGTCGACATATCACTCGCGTACGATGCAATATATACGCAAATTAGTTACTAATTGACTTGGGTACAGTGGTATTGAGAGACTAATGTTCTTGGCCGTTTGTTAGTCCATGCCGAGTGCGAAGCTGGACGGTTGTTGACGCGTACATTTACCCACGACGGCGGTGACTGGTGGTGGCGTTGTTGGCAGCAGTAGCTGCGATCACGCAGGCAGCGGCGGCAGCACACTGGGGGGCTGGCACTTTCAACGCGCTTCGCGAGTGCGTTTGGCGCATGGCCTACGCGCAGATGGGTGGTTGGGGTATACACATGGTTGTGGCGGCAACGCAGGGCGCGTATCGACCCGCTTTTCCGTTTTCGTTGTTTCCCTATTTTAGTAGCGCAACCGCCTCTCCGACCTCATGTATTCGAGACGAGGCGAAGGCCAGTACGCTTTTCTCGTCACTCACGCAGTGCAACGCTTTGCGGTCTCTGCAGACCATGCCAATAAATTCATGATTGTGCTTTGAATTTACACCAACCTCTCCCGAATATTGTTTTATTGTGTTGTTGGGTTGTCGTAGAACAGAAGAAAGAAGTATTATTTATATGGACTGAATCACAGCCACGCGTGTGGCATGCGTGGATAACACTTGCATTATCAATATTTGCTTAGATCCCCATTCGCGGGTATCACCACATCAAAGCGGATTCGGGACACGTTCAAAGCATTATCAACCCTAACGCTGCGTAAACTGTAGCTTTTTGCTGCAGCGCAGCAGCGCAAATTATTTTCTACAACAAGCACATCCTGTTATTTACTCCTGCCCATTCGCCGTTCAATATTTAGAATTCTACGGTCACTTTGCAACTTTTCCATTGTGCTGTAGGAGAAAGAATGCAAGAATCATTTCCGATGTTCATCTCCTGTTTTGTTTGGTCATCGATTCTGGCAGGTTTCGAAATAAGCATGCCTCTTTCCCATCCGATCTGTAAATAAGAAAAAACGTCGAACGCGTAATGGGGGAAGGAAATTAAAGACTTGAAATGCGCTGCAAAAAATCTGCGCGATGCGAAAAATGAACACGCCGAGTGAAATTAGAAGCAGCTATGTAGAAAGCTAAGCAGGAAGCAAAGAAAGCATGGAAATAACTCAAACGTATAATAATACGCACGTAGCTGTTTTTACACGTTATATCACATTTGTTTTCTTTTACGGTAATTTCGATTTTATTTCGTGGCGCATAGCAACAAATTGGCACGTAATATTTTTACGACTTACCTTCATTCCAGTTGCGCTTCGCGTTCAACAAATGAAGCTTAGTTGAATGCATCGCAACGCGTCCTCATATTGAAACAGTTGATGAGCGGCAGCTGCCGTCGCTCTGCTTCAAAAAGATAATAAAGACAATAAAGAGAGCTGCGGGATTTAAAGTAATAATTAATTACTAATTAACTAATGCAATTCCAATCAGTGGGAGTGTGTTAACAATAAATAATATATTTCTCACAATATTCGTACACATTTATTTTCGAGGGCGGTACATTTAATGACCGAGTATCGTTTAAGCAATAGCTCACCAAGTGATGAGCTGATGTGCTAAATCTATCAATGAGCAGAGTTGTCCAATTCCCCATCTAGGTAATTGATATATACAAATGTCTATAATTAAACAGGGCTGAACTGAGTTCGAGCAACTACAAATAAATAATACTAGGGCATTTCGGCAGTACGATATTCGGAAGCAATTGCTTCACACGCTAAACGCTAACATCCTCTTTGCTTCGATCGTCCCACAACTTGGTCGACGAGACGCTGGTCCGTTCCGTGGGCTTACTGCGAAATTTGTTGGCCATTCCGTAAATGGCGAATAAAGCGCTAATTGCGCCAAGAGCAGAGCCGCTCAGTACGTCCCACCAGTGATGGCGGTGGTCGGTGATGCGCGACAAGCCGCATCCGAGGCCCCACAGCATGACAATGGCAATGAGGAACGGTTTGAGCACCGAGCCATAGGAGCGTGTGGTGAGCCGATAGTGAATGTAGACCTAATTTTGTGCAACAGCAACAAGGAGCGAATAAATTATCATTACTCATTAGAGTGATAACAACTTACCGCACAATAGACGGATGTAAACACCGATAACGATGCATGTCCGCTGGGGAACGAACGCGATGAATCGGTGATCACCGTGAAGCTGTACTCCTTGTTCGTGCACCGATAGCTGGAGATAACCTCGCCAGCAGTGCACGTATCCATACCCGTCGGATTGCAGGTGTCGAAGAAGTGAGGTCGATGCTCACCAAATGCCGACTTGAGAACTTCCGTAATGAACAGATTGATTATAATATTGCCCAGGACTAGAAACTTGACCCAGCGAAAAATTGCCAGTGAAATTTTGCGCCAGTCCTTCGGCGTCCGAGCGTATTCTACGCCAAAGAAGATGGCAAGTGGAAGTACGACGCAGACCACTCCAAGCACCGCGGGTCGAATTGTATCTCCTCTATACGCATATGAAAGTTTGGGGTCTTTGCAGCGGAAAGATTGTTGCGTGTGAGGGAGAAATCCAAACTCCACGCTCGATATTATCGCTGTAACTGAAATGCAAATGGAGAATTAATGCTGCAACCAATGAGTGAGTCACTCGCAATTACGATCGTACTAATGAAAGCAGCTGCAGCAGCTGCAACAACTGCATCAAAATATAATGGATGAATATCATCTTCACGCGACGTACCCGAATTAATTAATCGGCCAATTAACATCAATTAAGCAAAAGTGCGTGCACCTATTGGGAATATTCCACTTCATATTAACTTCATAAAACATGATACGTAATTAAAATAACGTCATTCTCTTTCATCCTACAAAATTAGCACTTCGTCAGTGATTGAATGCGCGCTTTCAAATTGCAGCTTGATATCGCGGCGCGCTTTTAAGCGGGAGCAAAAACAAACTTACTCTGCCATCACAAAAAGGGCGAACGCAGTGAAGATTAATTAAAACTTTAACGTGTGCCTGCTTTCGCAGCAGTTTACCGTAAATCATGTCATCAAAGTTGTAATACGCATGACTAATGATGATCAAGCAAGCACGCATTGCTTGCACATTTTCCAGTACGAGTTATTTATTGCTGAATTGCGCAAAACACGCACTCACTTACCAAAGATAAGAATGAGACCGTTGATCACATACTTGATCCTAGATCGTTGACGCACCTCTTGCACCTCTTTGCGATCCATCATTATCGAGTTGTTGCGTTCGCTGGTCGAAATGGGCGAATCGTTCATCTGCAGCCAGGATTCATGCGAGATCTCACCCGGTGCGCTCGCCTGAGTCGATGGCTTGCTGCCCATGGTAGGGTTGCTCTGTAAACACGAAGAATGTTAATAGAGTCGGGTGTCGCGCAAAACAAGCGGCAAAACAACATTTGGCAAATTGCTTATGGATCCATAACTATCTGCGTACAATAAATGCCACTTTGACATGACGCCTATTCTGTTTCTGCGCGTATAACAATGATATTATTCAGCTTCTGCCTGCATCGCGTTCACTGCTTTGTGGTGATAACACAACTAAACCGACTAATTATAGACAATAACTTTGCTCTACATTACATGGATGCGTGCGAATCACTTTATTGTGCACTTGGCTTTGGTTTAATTCATTCTGCTTCAAGGCGAACTGTCATAAGCATAATCATAGGTAATAATGTGTTTAATTTAATTTTCTCGCTCTTACAGTTTCATTCAATTGTCATTTATGGTAATGAGACATAACAGGAAGTTTTAAACAAATATATTTTAATTATATAGGTGATAACTTACATGACTTGGTGTGAATGAACGTAAACGTGATACAACGTACTATTTTGATAAGTAAGTTTATGACCATTTAATTCGCTATAATTTGGTTAAATGGTCATATACTTAGCACGAAACAACATTACGAAATAAAGTAGGAAAATGTACTTGAGCGTAATGCGAAAGTGAATCATTTCGGGCGTGCTTTACCTTTCTATCGCAATTCGCGATGGAATCTTTTATCTCCATAGATTACAACTGATTATATTGGTAATACGAATAAATAGCAATTCACTAAATCATCACTTTGAACGTATAGCACTTGAGATTTTGCAACTGAAAGATTCGGCATGGATATGTTTATCGTGTGTGATGAACGTGCGTGCGCGATGCGTCTCGTACGCGGGAACGAACCGGATGAATCGAATCAAACGAATCCAAATGCGGGCAATGAAAGGGCTTACTTGCTCACTCACGAGCTTATTGAAAAATAAACGGGGGAGACCCTTTATTTAGGATGATTTTAATCAACTACTACTCTTTTGTTACGATTATTATTTGCACGTATAGCAAACGTAGCTGGGTGACGAAAGAACCCGAAGGGAATTTTAGGGAATACGATACGTGCTACGTATTCCTCATATTCCGTCCTTTAACAAAAAAGTTCTTAGGTAATTGGTATAAAAATCCAAAAGGAAATTTATGTTTAATCAACACAAATTATCTAATTCACCTAGTTTTGTGACCCATTTAAGGAGAGATTAAATTCATGTTATTGTTGATATATTAATTAACTAAGTTAACCGAATTGTTAGTAGTCATCGCTGCAAGTGTAAGCGCCGTTCGAGGAATAAACAGATTAGTCATCAAGGTGAACGTATTCTTCTACACATTTGCGTCATGTGCGAACAGGTAAAAATTTCATTCAACGTTAATGCAAATACAAAACAATCAACTGTTCTTTTCTTGCTGCGGATTACACGTTAACGCGCAAGTAGTCTTACTTGGAATTGAATGATGATTAATCGTCGCGGTATCTATCGCATGTTTACGTATTATTTGCTGCTTCAGAAGCAATCTCGTTCAAAATCAAACATCTTATATTATATCATTTTTGCAACATTTGATAAAATATGTCTCAACTCAAAAAACTTCATATAAATTGAAAAAGTTAATTGAATGAAAACCAAAGAAATACTCACGTAATAAGCCATTGGATTTGATATCGTATAAACGTCTGGTCGTCGGTGGTTGTACATTTCGAAAATGTCTCGTTTGTTCACTTATCAAATTATTAATTATAATACTCAGGATGAGCCTTAAATAGTTATGCGAAAAATTATAAAACACAAGACACGTTACATGTTTCAATAGTTTCTTGCCACAAGTTTGCCATATTAGACTTGATGGAAATTCACTTTATTGTTCAACAGTTGTCCAACTTTGCACACAGTTTTAAACAAAACGAAAACAACACATTTATCGACTTATTAATGATGCCGTTGCTAACAGCAACTTGACGTTGCGCAGCTCACGGAATGTGTGAGAGATCAACACTAGGAAGACCAGTTTTGCACTTTAATATATTAAACTCATTCCGGAATTTCAGGTGTACCTCACGAAAAAGGAAAACAGCAACAACAACAACTCACTTTTAAATTCATTCCAAACTTTTTGTTTTTTTGTTCATTAACGTTTAACTTTTACGTTTAAATATTTTATTTCATGTTGCAAGTTGATCGCAATGTTGTTTGAAAATCGAGTGCACAACTTGCTTACGTACACCTGACTTATAAAGGTAGATTCATGAGCGTGAGTATGTACAAAATGCGGATATTCGCTTGAATCGCCAGCTTTACCATTTTAATTCATCATTTCATGTGACTCACTGACTAACTATAAATTGGTTGATGCCGATGATGTTGATCACAATCATAATTGACGCAAACACTGCACACTCCACGAATAAATGATGAATAATAAGCTATCGATATTGCAGAATAATGCCGAATAATTTTGTATTTAATTTGATTACGTCCCGAATAAGGTTATTATTATAGTAATGACTGCTACTTGTGACATTACTTGTCTATTGAATCTATGTACACTGGTTTAATAGACACGAAAAGTGATGTTGGTGAGAAAGTTTGACATTCTCGATGCTCTCTTAACATCAAGGCTGCTTGAAAGCGACTAAGTCTAAAACGTGTGTTCACTCGAAAGTCAAACGCCTCTTAATGCAATAAGTCGTTTATTCGTTACGTTGTTGCGTTGTTACGCTTGAGTAATAATGCAATATGTGTGCGGTTGTACATACAAAGTGGATACGCCGCATGTAGTAGTCGATGAAATACGTATCGTACTGTTTGCATGCTGCTAGATAAGAGCAGAACGTATTCACCGTCATGCTTTAAGGGTTTCACACAAATACCTATTAATATGCAGCATGGGCGAATAGGAACGAGTTAAGCCATGAGACAACACGCTTGCAGCGCGTATTTAGATAGATAACAGAAACTCAAAAAGTGCTACGGGGTTTTTGCGAAAGTTTGACGCAAATAGCACATATGATATGATTACACACAACATTGCAGTGCAACAATAAATGCATTTAGGCGTCACAACAAACCATAGCAACGTGGAAAAGGCACAACACACTACGTACATTATCAACGTGCGCAAAATGAAAGAAAACCAAAAAACCACATCCGAAATATAGCAATGAGTAAGATGTGTTCTTTCCGCATTTACGTTGGTACTTTGTTGTTGGTACTTACGCTAACACCTTCCGGGGCGCATCTCTCAAGCATGTAGTAATTGTTGATCGCCGCCAGACTGGTGGCTGGTGGTGTTGCTGAAGAAGAAAACGGCGCGCACAACCAACCACTTTATCAGTGACCAAGTTGCAAGTGCACTGAAAGCCGAAATCAACCAACTGAAAGCTTTAATGAATTTTACATTCGTATTTATAAATGCTACTTGTTTCATCGGCGCGCAGAGATTTTGGACTTTTATTATTTTTGCAATTATTCCAAGTTGAACCACTCGCTACAAAATGTATCTTGCGTACGCTAGAAGCAAATAATCCTGCTCTCTTGTTCGGTCACTTCTTGCGAATCTTGTTTTTGCATCTATTTTCGAATGCAAGTTTTCACCTTGAGCGTAACGTGTGCTTGGGATGGATAGGAAGGAGCCACTGACAAATAGTCAAAACAATTCAGTATAGGTATTAGTTAATCTCCAATTTAATAATTACAATATGTATACAACAGCGTGACAAACTTACATTCGCTTATATAATAATTTTTGTATTACTTTTTAGATATTATTCATTATTTATAATTCTCTTCTCTTATAACGTAACTCCGCGTGGCGCGCGTTAATAATTGATAAACTGAACAACTATAAACTACAACTTTCCATCGATGCGAATTAACATTACACAGATTTCATTACAAGAAGTACTGTTTGTTTTCACTTCTTAGCTAGCTTCGTCGTCCTCAACGGCTTCGCCACACAAATGGCAAAACTGATATGATACCCAATGCAAAATAAGACGGTGGCTAATTTAGAATAGGAGCAAGAAATCATTCGGTATGTGGTCGAATTGAATGGAATGCGACAACAAAAAATTGCGTGGCTAAAGTAATTAATCGTCAGTATTTTATCCTCGTGTACGTATCGTCAACAAATGTTTTACATTTACTTACATATGCTTATCAATTTATAATTTGTTTATATTTATTTTATTTATAGTATGTATAATATTTTCCTCCATCATTCTCATGACTTTATTCGATTTCCTAGTGTTCCTAGTTATAGGTTTATTTGTTGCCATTGATTTAAATTTATTTAGCGCCTCAAAGTCCAACCAGTTTATATTCTTTACAACAACAGATATGCAAAAATAATTGAAATGACATAATGTGTGCTACTTTATTATTTGTCTGCATATGTAAAAGCGATTGAAATACGTTTATTAGTTGGTTTAGAAAAACTACACGTGTGTTACGAGAATGATTGTTTGAAAAAGTGCTCCTGCTACGCTGTTCTGTTCATTCATTTGTTTGCGCATCGCACCAAACGTGTTCGTGTCCTGTCCTAGAATATTTAGAAATAGAGAGAGAAGATAGATAGAGTTAAAAGGACAACGTGTCTAAGAGGAGAGCCTACACAAATGTTGGTATAATTAATATACTTATTTGTTTGTATCATTTCTATATTAGGTATTATAGGTATAGTACTTCTAGACGGCTAACTACGTGGCTGTAGTTTTGTGCTGTTGTTTGCGTTGGTTGGTTGCAACTTTTTTTGTTTGGGAAATTTCTACACTTAATACATTCCTCAGCTATTTAGATTGCTTCAACTATCTATTATTTGGTCTTGGTCACTTGCTGGTCGCGTTTTCCGTTTATCAATTTGATATCTCTGGTTGGACTCGCTCCTCGCTCTCCTGCGAATGCGTTCATCCCAGCTAGTTGCTGTTTGTTTGCAGTTTCTCTCCACTCAGTAATTACCATTAATATTAATTGTTAGATAAGTACATAGATTATTTCGAATCGAAATGGCACGAGGATGGCAGTGTTGCTCGGCCCTTAATCATACAGCAATTAGAATTACATGTTAGGTTAATGAAATTCACGTTACGTAAAATTTAATGATATGATGTACTGCGTTCTGCGTGTTTCAATAATGGGAGACTTGTTTGCTATTTCATTGACGACACCTCTTGCACAAATGGCATTCACAATGTACAATACTTTCTTTGCCATGAAATGCTTCGTTCCAGCGTTGGATGATATCAATTATAAGTAATTAATTCAATTATATATATGATACAAAGGCATTATTCTTACACATTCATATGCATCAACGAGTTTTCTTTTGCTTTTTTCTTTTCGTCATTATTTTAACTAGAAATTCATTAACTGCACAGTATAAGTATTAGGTATATGTAATTTAATAATGCATTGCGTTGCGATGCGATGTGATGCGCGATATGATGATACGATCAATGTACATTTAATGTTTGATCCACCACACGTGATCGTTCTTATCTATTTCTCTACCATCAACATTTTTGTGTTCATCTCTATATTTACTCTCTTCCGTAAATATTGCGCGTGATAAATACGTGATTTTTCAATTTTTTCAACAGCGCGTCTCATGTAGGTAGATTCAAAGTGTTTTTAAATACAACATTTTGTACTTAATCCTATTTATACACACAAATATGCATATTTGAATAACTGATGAATAACTTTATAACACACCCACACTTACACACACAAATTAGTTGCTCCTTTTGCGCTAACAATTCTTGTTTAATATTTAGGTAATATCTATTAATTTATTTATTGTTGCCTTCAATTCATTGTGTGATTTCACGTGGCGTATAACATTGCATATCATGTGTGTTCAACAAATATCATAATGAATACGTATTGACTAAGTAATTATTAATATTAATTAACGCGCTTTATACATACACTTAATAAGAATGAAGAATCGTCGCCCAAAGATTTAATAAGTAGCATTTGCTTATCTTATTGTCAATTTCTTGTTTGTTTGGTTTCCGGGAATTTCTCAACAATTTTGCCTGTGAATAAGTTTTTGTATCGCTCGATAGACAGAGATAGTTGGACTCTTCGCAACACTATTTAACATCTATCTTCGAACACTTGATTGCATTACCTGAATGAATCAATAATAATTTTAGGCAGTGCTTTAGTTATAAAAGTTGTAGATCATTTTTATTTTCATGCAACATTATAAATATCCAACGCAATTGATGTGTTCTCGCAAGATGCTTCCCGCTCCTCATCCAATGGAGAAGCACTTAAAATCCGCAAACTCTAAAAGCAAGTTGACGAAATCATTATTAAACTGCTTTTTCGAATCACAATAAGTCATACTTCGCGTTTCAATTCGCTCAGCAACCTCTTCTTTTCAGTCTTCAATCGTTCGGCTTGCTCATCTTGCTGTGCGTTCCTAATGCCAATTATTTCAAGCAGAGCCAAATGCGCGTCTTTTTCACTGATCGCCGACTCAAGAGCTTCTCTCCTAATCGTACATGAATGCATTACTTAGCATAAGAACTTGATTTCTCCCAACCAATAATAGGACTTACCTCATACTAGTCAAGTTGTCAACTTGTTTCTTGTGTCGCTCTTCAAGGAGATTTAATTTCAGCACGAGAGGATGGCATTCATGGCAACGTAATGCGCCCGCTGTTTGAAGAGAAACTAATCTTTGTTCGAGTTTTCCAACCTGATAACAATATTTTACATAACTTTTTAAATGTTTTTACTCCTCACAGTAACAACTTACTTTTTCTATAATGCTTTTCCGATTCTCACGTTCTTTACGCAACTCTTCCTCATGTTCCTCGGCAATGCTATAGCTGGTTTCAAGTGCCACTTCCAGTTCGCGAATACGCATCAATTGTTTATCTCTATTGGGACTCTTGCGAAACGTGTATAAAATTTAGACAAGGAAGCAAATCATAGCCCAAATAAAGCGGAATTTAAGGATGAAAATTGTACGACAGAATGAAGAGTGAGTTTGAGGTGATATGGTGATTGTGAATGACACGTAGTCGTATGTGTTTTATATATTACTTTTAGCTTTAATTAGTTAATTAGTTTGTATAAGTATGTATAGAATTCTGGGTGACTGGAGGGGATAGGAAGGCTTTAGAAGAAACTTTTTAGGAAGCCTGCGGGTCCGGCCTTGAAAATTAGTTCAAGATTAGTAAGATTAGTTCGAGAAAAATCGTTAAGAAACAGTTACCTCTTGCTTGCGCTGTTCTTCTAATTGTGCATTCACTTGCTGTTGAGATTTGAGTTTTGCTTGCGCTGCTTTCAATGCTCTACGGGTGAAAACGCGTAAGAATTTCAACAATTTTACTAGATAATCAATACGTACTGTTGCAAGTCGAGGATGGTCTTCTCTTTGGTGTTCTGCTCCTCTTGGCTCATCTGTACCAATTGCAAGAGGCGCTCCATTTCACCCTCCTTCTGTTTAACATCTTCTTGCGCCTTCTTCAAGGCCGCCTCAGCCTCGGCGAGCTTCTTATTTAGCTCTCCAGCCGCCGCTGCTCCGCCGCCCGCCTTCTTGAGCTGCTGCTCCAACTTATCCATTTGCTCTTTTCTGTTTCTCAGATCCTGGTCCATTGCGATCATTTGTTTCTCCTTCTCCACGATTTGCTTGTGCTTTGCGTCCACTTGCTTGCGCTGCTCGTCGAAGGCACGCTTTTGTTCCTCGAGCTGTTTTCTTTGTGCTTGAACTTCTTCGGCTTGCTTGCCGGCGGCGCCGGCGTTGTTGTGCATTTGCTTGGACGTTTCCATCAGTTCCATCTGGAAAAGGTGCGCAGGTAGTTACTTGATACTTGATATTAATGAATCAAAGGGTGATCAAAACAAGATAACAAGAGTTGAGATCAAATACCTGATTGCGTTCAAGTTCCTGAACGAGCATTTCCAGTTGCGCCTGTAAACGATCCTTTTCCGTTGCGGAATTCTTAAGATCGCCTTGTGCTTTTTCAAGTTCCTTGCGCAATCGCTGAATTTCTTTGTCGTCTGCTTGAGGAGCACCCTTTTGTTGCTGCTGCTGCTGTTGCATCTGTTGTTGAGTTTGTTGCTGGAATTGTGCCATTTGCTGAAGCTGTTGCTGGAGTTGCTTCTCCATTACTTGAATGCGTTTTTGGAGGTCTTGCGCCGTCTTTTCAGCTTGGTCAGCCCGCGCAGTTTCTTGTTCAACAACTTTACGCCATTGCTCCAGCTCACTGTCACCCCGTGCACCAGTCTCCTGCAATCTCTTCTCGGCCTTATCGGCACGCTGCCTATGCGTATCGCGCTCCTTCTGGATATTCGCAAGCTGTTGCTGCAGTTTCTGAATCTCTCGATCTCGATTCTCGAGCATTTCTTTCGTACCACGCTCCACGTCCTGCGACATGCGTTTCTGCTCGTTCTTCAATCGCGTTACTTCGGCCTTCTGTTTTTCTAGTTCGGTCTCCGACTGATTGAGTTCCTGCTGGAAGTTCATCAGCATGTCCTGTGACTTCTCCAGTTGCATGACAAGCTGGTCCCGCTCCATCGTAAGCTGCTTAATGTCGGCTTCGTATTTAACAATTTGCTTCTCGATCGAATCACCCTGCCTACCCTGCTTGTCCAGCATACTTGCCATTTTTTCGCGCTCCCTCGATGCCTGCGCCAGTTCCTGCTGCAATTTGACAATCGTCTCCTGCGTACGGTGGTCCATTGTACGTCTCTGCGTATCCATACCGCTACGTATCTGTTGTACTTCCGCCCGCAAGACATCTCTCTCTTGTTCCATCGTCTTCCACTCAATTTTCTCGCGCTCAATGTGCTCGTGCATTCTGGCCAATTCATTCGCCATGCGTTCGAATTCAATCTTGGTCGCTTCGTTGGTCTCTAGCGCCTTTGCTAGATGAATCTGAGATTTTTCAAGCTCCTGTGCAAGTCGTCCTGCCTCCAGTTCGGTAGCGTCACGCGCCTGAATGGCTTTCTCCAGCTTCTCCTTGAGGCGCTCCACCTCCAGCCGTTCTTCGGTGCGCACGTTATCAGCAGCCAGCGTTTGCCGCCTCTCCGTCTGCGCGAGTTCCACTCGCAACTTTTCGTTTTCTTTCTGAATCTTCTCCATTTGCATTTTGAGTTTTTCATGTCGGTCCCGCAGTTTTTCACATTCTATAACAGCGCGTTCTAACTCGTGCCTCTGCTTATCCTGACCGCCGCTCACTTTGTTCACCTCCTGTCGTGCCAAGTCCAGTTGCAGGCTCAACTCATGAAGTTTGGTCTCCAGCTGTTGATTCGTATTTGTAATTCTTTGCACCTCATCACGAAGACGTTCAGTTTCCGCTGTGCGCTCCTTCTCTTCGTATTGGTACTTTCCACGGCTGGTCTCGGCCAACGCCAAGTCTTTTCTTGAGCGATCCAAATCAGTCAATGTTTTTTCTAAGCGTTCACGAAGTCGCTCCACTTCAGCGCGTAAACGATCATTGTCTTCTTTGGTGCGCATTTCCTCACGATCGTATTTACTGTATCTGCTCGCGGATCCCGCGGTAGTTTCACGCAGTGAGTCGTACTCGCCGACCACCTTACGAAATTCGTTCTGGAGGCAATCGTGCTTATCTCGAATCTTATCCACCTCAATTGAGAGCCTCGTAGCTTCCTCTTGTGCCTTCTCATAGCTTGCCTGCGCTTTGCTGCCTTGAGCGTGAGCTCGCTCGAGCTCGTACTGCAAACGTTCCACCTCCGACTGAAGTTTATCCTTTTCGCTCTGAATCCGTCTACTATCCAGTTGGGCCTTTTCGTAGCGTTCGCGTACCATCTCGAAATCGAGTCCCATCCGACCGAGCTCTTCCTTGGATTTCTCCTCCAGTTCCTTGGTGCGTGCCAGTTGCATTTGCGCTCGGTCATACATTTCCTGCGTACGCTGTAATTCCTCTTGCAGCTTGCGCTGATCGTCCCGTGTTTTCGTTTGGAACATTTGTTGCTTGTCCACTTCCACTTCAAGTCTATCTTTTTCGGCTTGCACCGTGTCCAATTTGTTTTGTAATCTGTACATTTCGCTCTGTGACCTGCACGAAACAAATTAAACAATTAATTCATCCACATTGACCATTTCACATTTGGGATACGTACCTATCATACTTTTCGAGTAACTTGTCAAACTCTTTGTTGAGTTGGTCGCGTTCGTCAAGCACCTTTTGTGAAGAATACATCGACTTATCAAGCTTCTCCTTGAGAAGCTCAATCTCGCCATAGGCGTCATCGCGTTCAATTTGCAATTTCTGCTGGAGCATGTGTGCCTTGTCCCAACGCTCTTTCAGAATGTCGAGCTCCGTCTCAATGTCGGCACGCTCACGCTGTAATTTGCCAACTTGGTTCAGCTGCAGTTCAAGGCGTTCTTTCAACTTGTCGCATTCTTCCTGGAAGCTTTCCTTTTCCTTCTGCAATCTCGTCACAGCGATCTACACGAAAATGTCCATTCATCATAAGTACACGTTGATAGGGATGGGATGAAGAAATAATACACTTACCTGAGACTTTTCATACTTGTCCCTAAGACGATCTGCTTCGAGCTGAGCGGTATCCTTGTCCTTCTGTAGCCGAGCAGATTGGCCGAGAGCCTTGTCCAATTGCGATTGGACACTCTCGAAATCGTACCCTTGTTTTTCTTTTTCGAGCTGGATCTGTCAATGAAATAGTAACACACTTTAGTATTGCACATCAATTAGCAGTCTGTCTATCTTTGATTACCTTGCGTGCCTCCGCCAGCGCCTTGTCTAATTTTTCTTGCAACTTGTCGACTTCTGTCTGCGCTTTGTCCAAGGCATTCTGCAATTTGTCTTGTTGCAGTTGGGCCTTTCCCAAGGTCGCCTGTGAGCGCTCCAGCTCCTCCCTGGCCTTGTCGAGGTCGCCCGCCGAACGGTCCTTGTCGGCGTGCAAACGCGCCATAGCGGACTGCGCCCGCTCCAGCTCCTCGCGCAGGCTGTTCTGCTCCTGATGTGAATTCTCCAGGCGTGCCTTGAGGCGGTATACTTCCCCCTGCGACTTCTCGAGTTTCTCCTGCAGCGCCGACGCCTCCGACTTGGCGCGTTCGTTGTCCGCCTGCGTAACGCGTAGCTCGGCCTGGCACCGTCGCAAATCCGCCGAAGTCTTCTCGCTGAGCCCCGCGTCGCGACCACTGCTGCTCGCGCGCTCGTACAGCGTCTCGAACTCCTGCGACCGGCTGAGCGCGCTGCGACTGAGCGACGTCGTCATCTGCTGCTGCTGTCGCTCCTGCCGGTCCAGATCGTTGCGCAACCGCTCGTTTTCCAACTCCAATCGTGCCAACCGCTGCCGTGTCTGCTCGTATTCGGACCCACTGCGGCCCACCTCGATCGAGAACTTGTCCAGCTCGGCCTTGGACTTGCCCAACTCGGACTGCGAGCTCTCCAGCTTCGCCTCGAGTCGGTCTCGATCACTCTGCGCGCGCTCCAGGCGCACTGTCAACTTCTCCACCTCGCTGTTCAGTCCGTGGATCTTCATCTTGTACTCGGCGATCTCTCGTTCGTGCAGATCGCGCTCTTCGGCCTTTTCTTGCTCGGCGCGATCTCGCTGCTCTCGCAACTGATTCATTTGCTTCTCCTTATCGCCGATTGCCTCCTCCAGCGAGGATAATGCTCCCTCCGATGAGCAATGATGCGCCTGCATTGCATTCAGGCGCGCACGTGCCATGTCCACTTGGTTGTCCTTCTCCTTTAGCAGATCCTCCAGATTCTCCACCTTAGTAATGCAGCATTAACAAAGAACAGCAATCCTTCTAAATCTACTTCGATTAAGGGGTACGCAACGCAATCAACGACAAATATACCTAACAAGTATTTACACATAATCTCGGCATCGGAAGGCAAAGCAGATTTAAATGCATTTTGTTTACCTTGCGCTGAAGGACATTTATCTTTCGATCCTTAATGTCCATATGTTCTCGCAACTCTGCTATTTCGGAGCCTGCGCGTTGACGTTCCTGCTGATGTTGCTGGGTCTTCTTCTCGAACTGGCGATTCTTCTCCTCGAGCCGTTGACGCAACTCCTCAACGTCTCCTTGAAGCATGTTGTAGTGCTCCTCCTTGGCGCACAGGGACTCCTTCAACACAGCAATATGGCGTTGGTAATCTTGATGTTGCTCCTCCAACGTCTTCATCTTGGCGCTCATGGCGAGGATCTCCTGGTCGCGACGTTGAATCTCGACACGAAATTCGTCAAGCTGTGCGTGCGCGGAGTGCATGAAACAAAGAGACAAACGCACCAATTGCATAGCTAACCATGCACAGTAAATGTAAATGCACAAACAAACACATCGAGAGATAAAAAGTGTGCGTGAGATAAACAGATAGAAAGAGAGAGAGACACACAGAGAGACAGATAGAGAGAAAACGAAAGAGAAGGAAATAAACATATACCGAATATTTAACATAGGTACACTTATAAGGTATACACATCAATTATTAACTAGGTTGCTGTTATTGTTGTCATATTGGTTGGTTGATTGTTAAAAGGGAAAAGAGAACAGACGCATGCGGTCTCGTGCCGACAGCCGAGAAAGTGAGGTGGTAAAACGTACCCATACGCGCGCGCCCGTATCCTCCACAGTGCCATGGAGGACCACGTCCAAGAACTAGTGTGTTTATACAGCAATAACCAAAAATTTCATTGGTAGTGTTTCGAACCTAATTTTGTATTTGTTCTTGGGGTAGTTAATGAGAGAGAGAGAGAGAGTGAAAGATGGTGAGACTGAGTTGAGAAAAGAACGAAGACAAAAGTATTGCGGGCAGAGGATTTCTGAAGAAGACGTAGTGTTTGCAAGCTAATAGCTAGTTTGTTTAGATGGTTTGAAGAGAGCAGCAAGAGATTGGAACATATCACGACCGACCAAAAACGGTATGACTTGATGACTTTAATACAATCATTCCAATCTCCCAGCGTGGATGTTGAATTTGTTTGAGACAGAAAGATAGACAGACTGCGAGAAAGTGAGCGTGGGAATGGATGATAGGGAATGGGTTTGGTGATCACTGATGGCGTGATGAAGTGTTTTTGGGATAGACTTACTTGTCGCTTGAACGGCGTGGTGGAGTCGCCGCCGAGACGCTCCACCTCGTCCTCCAGCAAGTGCACTTCGCGCTCGAGCGTCGCGATCCGAGCGTCCTTCGTGTCCAGCAGCACACGAACGGTGCTACTGGACGGAGACGGCACCAGCTCCAATTGCGATTGTAGCGTGCGCAACGTCTCGTTGGCGTGCCGCAATTCCTACCACACAATAGCGCCAACTGCATTGTCCTCTTAGTTCTCTTTTACTGAACACGCATCTCAAGACTCTTTGTCTACGCTTTACCAACCTCACACTTCTTTTTCATTTCTTCAAGTTTAAATAATCGCAAAACAAACGTCAATAACAAATAACTTGCCAATTTTGGTAATGCGGATATAGAGAGGAGTTTTAGCAATTAACATTTTGGGCCAATTGGTCAATAATCGGTCATACGAGAACTGCTCCTCGCCAAGCAACAATGCAGCAATGCAGCAGTGCAAAATGCTGCATTGTTTTATCCTCGCTGTTCAGTTCTCGCCGGGATTTGAATCAAGTATATATTTGAATTTGGTTGTCATAGTATGCAAAGTGTACCTGTTTCTGAGCCATCGCTTGCATCTGCTGGAACATGGCGCGTTCTTCTTCTTTGCCTGCAACACGCAAAAGGAACACGACTCACATTGGCAATTCGCTAGCAAGAGGCGTCTAGAGAAATAAGCACACGATTCTAACTTATTCTTTATTGCATTAACCGGCTTAACTAAGGACATTCTGCAATGAATCCAAATGCAATGAAATCAAGTGAATGAAGAACAATCAAATGCTCGTTTCGTGAGTAGCTTAAGTAGGGTAGCAGCATTGCACTCGATTCGCTTGCGATTCACTTGCACATGTATGCTAATTGAAAAGACGCGAGTGAGGAAGGTGTGCACGACTCACCCATGCCTTTATTCTGCAGCATCTCCAAGAGCTTCTTGATGCTTTCATCTCGCGCCTGCAGCGTTTGCTTCTGTGTCTCGATGCGCAACTCCAACTCCTGCATGAAATGTACATACAACGCATGAACTCTCAGCGAGACGAAATGGATTTTTACCTTGATCGTGTCTCTTAGTATTGCAATCTCGCGCGTCAAGTGTTCATTCTCCGAATACAGAACTTCCATCTGTTGTTGGATCTCGATGCTCGGACCACGCATTCGCATCCGCAATTCCTCTTCGAGTTGTCGGACGAGCATCGCTTGTTTCTGAAAAGTTTAATCGAAGATTCATGTTACATCTTTGAATTGGCGGCATTTTAAAAGAAATTATGCGTGTGTGATGATTTGTAGCTGCAAGCCGGAAGTAGCAGGGATGGCACATGAGGGGGATATTGGTAGCGGTAGTAGCAGTAGGATCGGAGCCGTGTTCGGGGTGAAGAACGCGCATCCTAAGCGCAAGAGTGAGATCGATAGGAAAGTGCAGGGTCGTCGACCGCGCGCCACCCCCATCCGCGCTAATCTATTTTCCACGATCAACTGGCAAGCGCCTTCGACGACGAGGACGACAACGAATATATACGCGCGCGCATTACATCACTTCCTCGTTGTGCTGCCCCCGATGCACAATTCGATTGCGTACAACAACCCAGCGCAATAATCAAATGCTAAATAAAAATAATCTCAACTATTTTATCAACTCGTTGCCTTATATGAAGCAATGCGACAGTTGCAACAACGAAATGAAAACGAATGAATACTACTCATGAATTATGAACCCCCAGCCATAATAACGTCCAACAAATAATACTTGTCTCTTTGAACGAAAGAATAATAGTAATGACATTCGGCCTATGCACAAGTAAAGAAAGGAAAATACGTACATGCAGAGGTTGATCACTTTTCCAATCTGCTTTATGCACGTACCTGATGATAAGAAAGGTAGAAAACTTCGCGACACGGATAAGAAATCTAATTGCTAACAGCACGAAATGCGCAACTCAAATATTTATTATGCGCTTTGCTCAAGAAAAAATAAATCATACGTATTCACAGAGTAGGTGAACGAATAATATATGCAAATCGAACTCCAAGTCATGAAATCACACAATGTTTTCGCTTCACATATGTTTGTATTTTGTGTATAGCTTCGCTTCTTGAAAATGCATGAATGTTCCATTCATATTCATAGGCATGTGGCTATCTAAAAATATCTTTCATAAACAGAGCGAGTATGCCAACAGCGCTAGTTGAAGTTCATGGCGATTTGTGTGTAACAACCAACAGAACGGAAGCTTAACTTTGTGTAATTACCTATCAAGTGTGTTGTCTACACTCGCCAACTCATGCCGTTTGCTATTTGGTGGCAGTGGCAGCGGCAGCGGCATGGCATTAGCATTAGAACGAATGAATGAACAAGTGAATGAATCAAGTAGCATCTGGTGCTAATCCAATTTCAACCACTTGTGCAATCAAAGAAAGCATCTGCAGATTGATTCTAGGAGTGATGGGTCAACAGATGTTAATGTAAAATGTTTGTGTAAAATCTGTGAAGCGTACATAAAAAATAAGCAATTCTGCGTGTGCGTATTCATTGAGAACGTCGGTACGAGAAAGAAAGAAAGAATCGATAGTACAGCCGCCACCATTGCCGCCATCATCGTTGGTTGCGTACGTCGGGCGTCGCGTTTAACAGCACCCACTCACGCGCTATTCACTATACTCGACAATGTTTCACCTTTTTGCATTTTGTTTCTCTTCAAACTAATTTTCCATTCGTTATATATTCGGGGGTGGTTCTACGACGAAATTGGAAAAACCATTAATACTTGAATGACCAAAGGGGGGTGCATAACGTTTTTGATATTAATGAGCTATTAATTTTTATTCCTTGCCATTGCGTTATTATGGTATTCGTTTAGTGTTTACGTAATCCAATCTATTGGATTGTTGTTCCGTTTTGCTCTTTCAGTCAGGATTACGCGTCAAAGTGTTGAGCCGATTAGCTCGAGTTGATTGTAAACCCATTACGAATTGCAACGCAGTGCGCTTTTTATTTTCATGTTGCGCTTGATAGCTTCAGCAAATAGCTTTGCATTTACCAAACTAAGTGGACAGAGGGGTAGACTTACAAATGATGCTCTTTTATTGATTCCCATCATTATCATTTCATCATACTATTGACCAAGTCGTATAAGACTAGGAAAAAGAACAAGTGAGTTCGCTGGAAGAGTCTAGCTTTCAGGGTTTTCCCCCTTTAATTAACAGCTTAATTAATTGAGTTTAAAATGAGGACGTTTCTTGGGTGATTTAATTAAATTCCCTTCGGCTTAACGACGAGAAAACTTCTTGTGTTGCCCGCATTGCTCACAATGAAACCAGAACTTAATTCGTGCAACTGTTGCATTTTACAAGGCAGCAACGAATACACCTAGATGTACAGCATGCATGTGTCAATTGAGTATCAAGAGGAAAGTAAAGGATTTGACCCGATTGAGAGCAGGACGTTGCATAAGTGTGCGTGCGTAGGGCTATTTATTATTGAGAGAGTACGTAGAGAGGCGGAATTATTCCTAGTGCCATCGTGTGCATGATGTGTGTAGAGTGGGTGGTTTGTTGGTTGGTGCACGCACTCATGATGACGATGATGTTGATAATGTGTGTTGTGATGCGAGATGAGAAAACACACAACGAGATGCAAAATATTGACCTGATTCTCGCTGCTGAGTAACTTGAGCTGGTCATTGATGAGGCTGTACTTGGCCGACTCTTCCTTGCGCAGCGCACGCTCCTTCTTTAGCTCGGGACTCCAGAAGGTCTTGATGGAGTGCATCGAGGAGCCGAGCTTCTGGTTGGTGAGCTCCAGCTCCTTCTTGAGATTGCCGAGCTCGCGTTGCAGGTCCGAGTTCTGATGCTGCAGCTCGCCGAGGAACGGCTGGTGCGTTGTGGGCGATTGACGCGCAGAGCGCGGATAGGGGTCTTCATCGAAGTAGAGGCTGCGTTCCAGGGAACGGTCTCGACGGTCGCGAATCGGAAGAAACTCGCGCTCATGGTCGACGGTGGGTCCGCGATCCAGCGAGGTGTAGCGCACAGACATCGGGTTGGTGGGTCGCGTCGCGCTTCGGGAACGATGGTGGCCGGGGCCGGGGCCGACCGCCAGCGGCCTGCCGCGCTCCTCCAGCATCGCCGTCGGGCTGGCGAGCTCGTCGTCGCGATAGTAGTGGTACGCGCCGCCACCACCGCCTGCTCCGCTCGCAAGCAGCGCGTCCGGCGAGTTGTTGCCGGATCGCGTCGGCCGGAGCGGTTTGCGCCAGCCGGGACTGCCACCAGGATACGCCCGGCTGGGGGACCGGTCCACGGTGGGCAGTCTCACGCCGCGCGGGGACCGGCTGCCCCCCACGTACGCGTCCCGGGACATCTCATGACATGACAACACTCACTCGGATGGGCCGCACGGAAGAAGATGTCTGCCACCGCTGCCACTGCCACTGCTGCCGCCGCCGCCGCTGCTGCTGCTGCTGCCGCCGCTCTTGCTGATCAATGAACAAACGGGTGTTGTAGCTAGCGTAAACGTGCGCGCGCATCACACGCGACCACCGAGCGACGACGCGTAAGACATCGTCACACCGTGCAATTCAATCCCGTTTTCCGCGATCCGCGATCCGCGTTCCACGGTAACCTGAAATATTCGGAAGGCAATTAAATTATAGTCATTTTCTACTACGGCTGCCGCTGCAGCTCACCCCAGCCGTCGTTCGTGCCGCTCCACGCACATGCAAATTCACGCCACAATCAGTTCCAAGCGCACCGCGGTCAATCGCGCGTATTGCCGCACACTGTTCGCCACCGCTCGCGTTGCTCGACTCGGCTGCGCTGAATCCTTCGTTTCGTCCGAGTTCGTCACACGGTCTATGGAAGGACGATTGCCGCGTGCCTGCCGCCCCCGCGTTGCGTGCGTACGTGCGTGTACTACTCGCTCGCTCGCCACTTGAATTATTCCAGTGCGAATGCTGCCAAGGAATTGGGTCACTCTCCTGTTTGCGTTGCACTCTGTTTCATTTTGAAAATATGCATTACACCTACAGTGCATCTGCGTAAACTCTAAATACATTCAATTGCGATAAAAACTTGGATACAAAACTTTAAAACTTTTGAAAATCTCGCGGTTGTCAATGCTACCTGTGAAACGCTAGTCACCCAGATTCATATCATTGATAACAGACGGCGTTACGTGTGCTAGCTTGTGTTAAAAATTGTTTTTATCGCGAGCGGCGATTTCTTATCACTGCGCGATAGCAAGTTGTTGCAAACGTAAACTATGCGTAAATATTACTATATTGAGTAGGAGAACATATTACCTATCGGGCCAAAAGCAATTTGCTTATCACAGATGTAAAATAAAAGTGCGCATTTAACATTTTAAAAGTCTGTTTCTACCTACTTAAATTACCTAATTAAGGCCGTAACTCTGCAAAGCATTAAATAAGAAAAGTAATTTCTTATGAATTATAAACGCACAAATTGAATTTAAGCTCACACGCTCGTATCTTGTCGAGTCAGCCTATAAACCTCATTTGCACATTGCCTTCCACCTCTTACTCTCTTCACGAATAAAAAGGATTTAATGACGGGTATAAAGAACATGCATATGCAAACAATCAGCAGTTGATCATATGTTTGTTTTCAGTTTACATGAAAGTGCGCCCGTTTGCACACATTGTACACGAACAACGAGCCAACTTTTGAGCGAATTGATTAAGTGCTAATTAAACAACGCCTCAATTCATTCGTACCATTCGTGTGCTGAATGTAGCTATTTTTATGTAATAAGGCTTTAAGATGGCAAAACGCTTTGAATAAAGTGTTAAGTGTAGGCGCTCCTGCTAAGTAAATGTCTTCCAGTGCGATGTACTTTCTTAATTGGCAATGCGATGCGCGCTTAAAGAGTCACGACTTGAGAAAGGAGAAATTTACTTTTCACGACCTTCTAAATGCAAATCTATGCGAGTAGCCAACTACTCAACAAGCACCTCAAAATGTCGGTGCGCAGAGTAATGGCGATTGTGAGGTGATTAAACTGATTGTTACGATACCTTAAACCGGCAGCAGCCGTGGCGACGCATGACGAGGAAAAATGCGCCAGTAAATCTGACAATCGCTCCAGCCATAACGCAATAAGGAAGAAAGCCACTGCGCTCATCATCAAGATGATGATGACGATCAGGTTGGCAAAAGGAAACCGCGTACTGACCTTGAAGGAGGTCACTGCATTGACCCGCCAGCTGCACTTTGCCTACTTTAAAACGGCGAACGCCCCATTTCGGTCTAAAAAGTATGCTATGTACTCAAAATACATGACGAACATGCTCATCTTCTTCTACACTTCCTGCCCATTCGTCTAGTTACTCTCGACTGAGTCAAGAGTTGCTATTTGCGTTCGCTTTATAAAAACTCCTTTGTGGCACAACTTCTTATTGTGGAGCCTTAAAATGTTAATCATAAAATTTTGATTAGAAAATTATTGATGATAGATGATTATCTAATGAAAAATGCATTTATCACGCTCACTTCTTCAGGCCTACTTTGGCAAAACAACTTTATATCATCATTGTACATCGCAGCTCGATTGAACTCTGTGAGATGAAAGTTTCCGTGGAAAGAGTAGGCCAACCTGCTAATTTTCTCTGTGCCGTTCGGCTTTTTCTATTCCTCCTCGACGCCAGAAGAAATTAAGCATCAAAAAAGAAATTTAATAAAGTGACGCGATGAAAAGGAAACCAAGTCCACAATTATCAAAATTGAATGCTATTGATCGCCAAGAAAAAGTGTGTAAATCAAGACTGACCTTAATTATTCATTAATCGTCATTATCGAGGAAGCAGGTCGAAAAATGCGTCAATTTCAAAACATTCAAGCCCAAATTAATATGCAATTAAAATCATCATGAATCAATTTATACGTTTGCAACTTGCTTCGTAAATATAGATTAATCTCATTCGCATGCACGCGAAAAGGGAAAACATTGATGATTTTCTCTCCTATTAAACCGATGGCAAGTAATTAATACACAAACTTGTTCGTAATACACGAAAAGAAACACAAAGTAACTGTTCCTTCCCTTGGCTGCCGCTTGGCGTGCGGTTAATGCGAATCTCGAGAGCACATCATACGTGTAATAACAGTAAGGAAATTAGAGCTATTTAAAAAAACGTTGCGCGCGTGTTAATCGTGTCTCGTTAGCGAGTGCGCGAGACTTGCGTTAATTTATTAAATTAGTCAAATTAAATTAGTAACTAGTGCATTATCATCAAGTTTCATATTCTATTAAACAACACAAATTGCAAACAAATTTCGACACAACTGTATCCAAGACCCAATTAAAAACCAATTTATTTTTTGGCCCCCGTTCAAAAACACTGCCAGCACAAAAAAAAACTGTCAGCTTCTTCTGGGTGCTCACATGCAATAAATTAGATTTATTTTGTGAGTTAATCATCAGCAGGCATCTTTTCATATTTCAATCAATTAGGTAGCTCAAACAAAAGCCTCGAGCCATTTGCTTATCATAGATAGTTAATTTATTTTATACTTTTTGCATTATTTGCACACGGCGCGCAAAGAAGTGAATCGGCAACTCCATCAGTGGCAAATAAAGTTGAGAATAAAGTGGAGGATACAGCAGAACAAGAACCAGTGGTTTAATAGAAAATTTATTGGTGCGTAGATTTTATCAATGCTGTATTTAACACACTGCGCACTGCTTAGTATTTAATAATATATATTTAGTCACGTTCGAATAGGTTCGCTCTTTGCGAGGAGGAAACGCCTCGAGCGCTCATTGAAAATTGCACGCAATTCGCGCAATAAATTTTCTATGATATTATTATAGGTACCTACATATCATCAACTCATTTGTTTTTGCGGCTTATTGTGCGCCAGCGAAGAAACGAAGAAAAGCGCAGTGTCTTCTTCATTTTCGTGTCGTGCACGTGCATGGAACACATCGCATTTGTTTGTTCGTTAGTATCGCTTCGTTTGTTTCGTCTCGAAGTGAGCGAGTCGTACACTACACGCAGTCCAGTTAAACTAAACCGCGTTCTCTTGCGTGTGCATTTGTGTCCGCGAAAAGCTAACTGTAACGGTGCCAATGCCACCAAGCTAGGTGCTCGCTGCTCCGGTGCATGCGCGCTTCGCCGGCTTCGCGAATGACAAAGAAGGCCGAAGCGCCGAAGATGTTGAGGACACATTTAACAGCCGCCTACGCGAGGAATGCGCGAAACGTAATTGCATCTTGCTGGATAAAGTTCAGACATCATTTTTACACAGCCAGATATTACACGCGTCGCATTTGCGCCCGCTCGCAAATATGGAATGCATTTATTAAATAAATTATTGCAGATGCATGGATGAAAAGTGAAAACTAGTCTTCGTATTGATTCCGACGTAAATTGAAATCGAGTACCGTTAGCAAAATGTGCACTTGAGACGGAACTCTTTGGCACTCGATGCAATTAAGTTATCGTCATTTCGCTCTTCAGCAAAAACAGAGCATCCTTTCTCCAGCATTGCAAAAAAGTTTGTACTGATAATATGCGGCTATCAATACTTGCCGTTTTGAAACTTCAGTTGACGAGAATTTTCCACTTACCGCGCAACACAATCGCCAGCTATTCACGTCTGGACTCATTGTTATTTATAATTGTAATCAATTGGCGATCGCGCTCGATGATGAACAAGTGAAGAGCAACCGGACGCGGATTCGCGCCATTCACTTCTTCTTCATCGTTCTTCTCCGTATGCACCGGAGAAGCATCTTCGATTGGTTTCTTGATTACACTGAGATGCCGTCTTCGTTATTCTTACGCCATTTTAAGACGCTCGAGCTTCTGATCAGAGTTATAAAATTTAATATCTTTGGTTTATTACAAATATTCCACTTAGCCCGCTCCAGCCGTCTCCGACACGAGTTATTTCCAAAAAAGTTGCCAAGAAAATGTAATTCAAGCCGTGCAGCGTACAAACATGATCGATCTGTTAACCCAAATTTCATTCTATTGGCGCGAGTTTAAAGATATTAAAATTACATAGACAGCAGGTAATAATTTAGCAATTTGAATAATTCTCGAGGCAAACGCATTACATGCGAAGCACACGACGACGACGACGAAGAAGTAAAATTTGTTGAGCTGCTCCTCGGCGTGTGCTGCTGCACTTGCGCGCATTGCACTGCTCGTCTCTGCTATTATTACAATTCCTGTTGTTCTTGCTCTTTGCAGTTGGTGCGAATGCAAAAGTGCCTCCAGTCTTTGACGTCGTCGTCGTGTTATTTCGTTCGTTTCCTTCCTTCATTCCTTGAGCGCGAGCGAACGCCGATGCGACCCAGACCCAGACCCAGAGCAAAACAGCGATGATATAGCCCGCACGCGCAGCTTACTCAAGAGTCTCCTCTCGCTGGCCGCGCGGGCAACACGAATGCGCGCTTGTCGTACTCAATTCCAACTCAATCAAACAAAAAGACATTCAATTAGTAACCAACTAGACGAACAGTCGCACAACGACAGCAGCACACAACGACGACGCGTTCGTGGTGAAGTGATTAGGAAGCCGAGGAACGCTCTTGGAAGTTGAACAGTTGAAGAATCGTAACAAGTGATTGACACCATCAACTGATAGCAACCCGAAGAAAAATGCACGACCGATTCGTATTTGGCGCGCTTCTTGCGTTTTGTGCAATCGGCGCTCTTTTTCTGGTGCCAAGTAAGTAGTACCACAACAACCATCGCACATTCCTCCTCGGGTCTTGCTCGACGCAAGAGCAAATAGACATTGGTTACGACGTTACAGCCTTGTCATCCCAACACCGTTATTAATTGTTCGGAAAGTCAGCTGTTTTTCGCGTTGAACGCTGCAATCGAAAAAAACTGGAGCAAGCCGAAAATATGTCCACATAAATAGTTAAGTAATTAACTCAAAATTTCTACACGCTATCATAACGTTTCTCATCATCATTAGAAAAATAAGCCTTCTCCATTGCTCATCATCATCATGTTCCGTTTTACTTTAAACTACCTCTACCAAATTTGCCAATTTTCGTTGTCGCTAATTGTCTCTTGAGTTATGAAAGAGATTATTTAATTCCATTCGTGGTTCTGTTACTTCAATTTGTTCGTGGTCAACGAAGCAAATTAAAAAAGTCGTAAAAAGTTATTAAAATAATTTTCGAGCTACCACACCACAATCACATGCTTATTTTAGATCATCAGCAATAAGCAATACCGGAAATATTCATTTTAATTTTGTACCGTCTAAGTGAAAATTATCCTCTTGACTTTATTCGCCATCGAGTCTTGTATTTCGTAAATTTTTATGGAGCAAAATACTATACAGCGTGCTCTCTGTTAAGCACGCAAAAAAAATTGAAAAAGCCGTCCGTTACATTCTGTTCCCACGAAAAATATAAAAATCACTCGCAGTTTTTTCGGCTCTCGAAACGGCAGCAGGTTACTCACTTTTATAACTCACTTTTTCATATCAGCGCCTCATATTTTACTCAAACTGGCGCGCACACCGTGATCAAGTCAAGCGAGAAAAAACAACAACGAAACGCGCGCGCGTATGTTCTTTGCGCATATTTCTTCGCGCTTTAGACGTTTCCAACTTTGCAATTTCAAACAAAATTTATTGCTCTTCTGCGAGCCACGCTCAAAAATAATTAAAAATCGCAATTTCCTTATTGCATTGTTTAGCAGAGGATTCATTAATTACGAACTAATCAATCAACGCGTTGTTGAGCTAGAGAAAAAGAAGTGTGAGTGATAAAAGCGAATGCACTTCTTTTGGGCGTTGAACTTGAAGCAATTGATCTTTGTGCGCTCCAATCGAATTTTATATGCGTACGAATGCAATTATGATGTTTCATCGTTAAGCAGAGTTTGAGCAACGCAAACGTTATTTTATTTTATAGATTAGGCAATGTGTATTGAGCAAGTACACGCGCAATTAACTCGCATCTTCTAATACCTTCATTTCAGTACATATTAATAATTTGATCGCCATAAAAAACTTTGAGTCGGAAAGCTCGTAGAACAACAAACACTTGTTGATTTAAACAAAATGAGATAAATGGTTTTATAGAATTAAGACATCAAAAAGATATAAATTTCGTTAGAGCATTAGTACAAATAAGAATAATAATTCTTGGTATAAAGCGTACAACATCAATAACAACACTAAAGGCAACGAAGAGTTGAACTATTATCACGAACATGAAATGCGTGCGCGCTTCTTCATCTTCATCATGGTTTTCTTCAGCGTTTTCGACTTGTTCGTAGCTCATTTCGAATGCGTTGCGACATCACTGCTGCTTCCACGCATGCATTTAATGGCTAATTTCTTCCGATTATCTAAATGCGTTCGCGTTCATTACTCTTTCATTACTCAACTCTTTTTTATCGCATGTATTCTTCGGATTATTATCTATTAGCAGTCCGAGCTGGGCTGTGCCTTCAACTTGGCCCAGCGTATATTAATCCAGGTTTGCCTTCACTAGATTATTTTGCACATTTTTATAGCAAACATTCACAGACTAAACTAACAATTAAGCTGAGAAAACATTCATTTCTTCATCTTATAATTCAACAAGCTTAAAAATTAAACAAACAACTCGAAGCAAGTTGAGGCAAGTATTATTAAATGTGATGAAATAATTGCTCTATTAGAAAAATTATCTGATAAAATCTTCGCTTTGAAATTTAATATAAATGATTTGTTAGCCTTTAGAATTAAATATAACAATTTTGAGAATAATAACATCTACGTCGGTGCTCACAAAAAGGCGCTTTAGTAATAACAGTACTTACTGAGACACGAATACGAATACTGAGGATGTGAGATCAAAAAATACACAAAGCGAAAAAAAACGCGCAATAGTGCGTGTCCAAAGAGAATAGTAGCTATCGCAGTTTGAAAGAGTATAACAGTGCCTTCAGAAATAAAAGTGTGCATGCGTGGAGGAAGTGAATATGGGTAAAGTTCATGTGTGTGGCACAAAAACCGCATTATTCTCTGCTTGACGTTCGGTGCGAGCGTATTGAAAGACTTATTAGCCTAGTGCCCGTCATTCAGACACAATTCAAACAATTCACACGTTGTTGCTGCTGTCTGCTGTCTGCTGTGTCCCGCCTTCGCCGTTTATGTTTCGCGCAATCAAACGATTGATCCCAAGATTAATTAATAGGGATCTCTAATATTCGTAATTTTATTTTACTGCGCACTAGTCAACTACTGGTTGCTTGTATGGATCATTTATTTATTAAGGCGCTCCTCGTGGTCACAGTTCAGAGCGCATTCAATCAGCAACTAT
Source organism: Anaulacaspis nigra (assembly GCA_030264675.1). Taxonomy (NCBI): domain Eukaryota; kingdom Metazoa; phylum Arthropoda; class Insecta; order Coleoptera; family Staphylinidae; genus Anaulacaspis; species Anaulacaspis nigra. The sequence goes on along the minus strand of JARJDV010005774.1, from coordinate 23,180 downwards.
GTAGATCTCGCTGGCTAAACTTCTTCTTCATGTTCTTCTTGCGGTGCCCTCTTAGCGTCCGGAGCAGCGCGCGAGCGCGAGCGCAAACGCTCCGCAGAAACGTAATTTGAATTGTTCGAAACTTGTTCAAGCATAAATGGCTGGCGTTTGTTATTTGCAAGTTGGCAACTTCCACTTTTGTGCAAGTTCGTTAAACCTGCATGCACTTTTGTCCACATCCAGACGAAGCACAGATTCACATGCCAAATAATATTATGTCCATTATGAATATGGATGTCACGAAGGAGCACGCTGCGTAATGAAAAAAGAAGAAGGGAAGAACGTGAGCAAAAACCACTAAAGGCCGGCTGACACGAAATATTTTAAGAGCTCGTTCGTTGAAAAGCATTCAGGTATGATTGTCGCTCAAAAATAAGAAGACTTTGAGAAGGTGTGCTGCAAAAGCAAGAAGAAAGCCATAAATTCTTTTGACGCTCATCAAGTTTTACTACCCTTCACAGAACGTGTTCCATCAATTTTTGTGCGCTCTTGAAACTTTAGCTAAGCCACGCACTTGTTTGCGGGGCTGTTGCGACTTGACCTCTGGCTTTGCAGAATTCATAAATTGCAGCGACAATTTATTCAAGTCGCGTCGCGAAATAAGTTGCAACGCAACGTGCACAAAATGCGCAAAATGAAGCGCATGTGAACAACCTAAATAAGTGTTACGTTGCGTTGCGTGGCACATACTGAATAATAGCACCAGCTCAATTTTTGCAGGCTGTTCGGCGGTGAGAGACTCGTCCTGTCCGCGCATTTGCTCACCGCATGGCTACGGTGACCCGGTGTGCGGAACAGACGGTTACATCTATCCCAACATTTGCGAAATGAAGAAAAAGACATGCGGCAAAGGCGTCCAAATCTCCAACGAGCACGAGCTGTGCAAAAGGTCTGCGGGCTCAAAGTGCGAGCACAAATGCGGCGCCGAAAAAGATCCGGTGTGCGGCACGGACAGCCGCACATATCTGAATCGGTGCATGCTACAGGTGGAAATTTGCCGAGTAGGCATTGGTCTCAGTCATCTGGGTCCCTGCAATAACATTAGCGCACACCGGGAGAACTGCCCGGTGGACTGCAAGCAAGCGCCGCAGGACGGGCCGATTTGTGGCAGCGATGGCAATGTGTACAAGAACACATGCCAGATGAAGCTGATCACATGCGGGTAGGTTCTCAGCAGAGGGTTTAGTTGTAACGCTTATGGCAATGTGTACTTTCGCAGACAAGGAGTCGTACGAACAAACAAGAAATACTGCCAGACGACTCGGCACTGCCGCGAATCCTGCTGGCGTAACGCGCGCCCCACGTGCGGCTCTGACGGTAAAATCTACGCAAACGTCTGCCGCATGAAGTCCAAGAATTGTGGCAAACACGTCTTTGAAGTGCCCATGGCGTACTGCATGACAAGTCAGGAAAGATCACCGGGAAGTATAGCTTGTCCCACAGACTGCGTCAAAGAGCAGGAGAAACCAACTTGCGGCTCCGATGGCTTAGTGTATCGAAACGAATGCGAAATGAAATTATTAACTTGCGGGTACGACCTCTCTTCTTTCAATACATGTCGCAAACTCTGTGTGCTAATTGCTCCTTTTTTTGTAGCGCAAACAAGAGGGTCTACAAAGTAGACATAGAAAAATGCAGAAACAGACTGACAAAGTGCCTCAAAATGAAATGCAGCAATGATCCGGATCCCGTATGCGGAACCGATGCACGCACGTACACCAATCCTTGCGCAATGAATATGGCAACCTGCCTAAAGGGCGTTCAATTAGCGCACTTGGGTAATTGCACCGTGCTGAAAGAGCAGCCGTGTCCCACGCAGTGCGACGACGAGGACGCTTCCAGCGGCGAGCCAATTTGCGGCTCGGACGGCAATGTTTACAAGTAAAGTTTCGGCGAACGTAATAACAGGCGCAGGCACTCTTAACATTCACAAATTGCAGGTCGGTCTGCGATCTGAAGAGGGAAACCTGCGGTCAGCTCGTGGTCCAGGTTCCCGCTCACCACTGCCGAACAACGGCCGCATGCAATGAACACTGCGACGAAAACGAGCGGCAATACGTTTGCGGATCTGATAATAAAATCTATCGCAGCGAGTGCGAAATGAAGCGCACTAATTGCGGGTGAGCTGGCCTTCATAATAATTGTAGCAGCAACGCCTCAATCGGCAATCTCTTCTTGCAGGAAGCACATATTCGTGGTGCCGATGAAACGATGTTTGTCTGGTTTTCTGTTTCGCGGCTGCCAGAAGATTTGTCCCACTTATTACGATCCAGTCTGCGGCACGGATAACATGACCTACAGTAACACTTGCTTCTTGGAAATCGAAAATTGCAGGTCGCGCTCGCTGGTGCAGCTGAAGAACATGGGGACGTGCGCCGAGCCACTGAACGAGGTGCCCAAGAATTACCTCTATTAAAATGACGATGAAGCACAGCAAGCGATTGATCAAGATGAGATGAAAACTTTCCTGTGTGCGACTTTAGTCTTGCCATATAAAATATGTGTCTAATCAGGTAACTTTCCACTAAACTGCGCACCGTCCATTATCATTACCATCGTCAGCGACTCGTCGCCCATCGTGATCGTGATTATTTCAAGGCATATTAATTTTCCTACAAACTTGTATTTCATTTTCGGTTCTTCTTCTTCTTCTTCCCGCTCCCTTCTTCTCACTTTTTCTTCACGACCAAATCAATTTAATCCTGCGTATTTTAAGTTTTTAGCGATATCAATGAGTAGTGATTTTATTTATTTACTAGTTTTGTGCATTATACATATTATTAATTTAATTTACTCTCCGTAATATTTATTAGAACGAGTTATTTTATGTTTTGCATTTCTTTTTAATTTTACTTTGCATTATTTGTTTGCGAATAGTTTCAATTGTGCCAATGTTTGGTTGTTTTATTTTATCATTTTTTATTTTACTTTATAAATTATTATTTATCCTGTATATTAAATGGTACACATCTATGATTCGATACATACTTTATAGTATTTAAATCGATATCATTGTAGACCGGCGAGTAGTGTAATTTAAATGGACTTTAAAAAATTAAAGGGCTATTTACTTCCGCATTCCGATGGTAGAGTCAACTCGTGGCGACACTTTCGACAAACCGAACCAAACCGAGCACCCAGCTGATCCGGTTGGCCAAGCATTAAGAGGCAATCACAGGAAATATAACCTCATTGTTTCCTTATACTTGTGCCGTGTTAAGTAGTTATTATTTTAAAATGTTTCGATCATGTACTAAAACCATTGCAAATTGCCTCAAAAATTTATCAATCAACGAGACAACAGTGACAAAAAGTTTGCATACGACACCACAAATATGGAGAGAAGTTGTTGACAGACGTGATATGTTACGATCAATGCCCACTAAAGATGAGGGAACAATTGGTGAAAAAACTATTGATATTGATAGAGTTATCACTCAGTAAGTCAGATAGGAATGCATTGAATTTTGATAGTAGAACACACTTTGCAGGAAAATGGATATTTTCCCTGATGAAACATTACCAACCAGATTATTTAATGGTGTTCAATTTAAGGATCTACCAATTATCAATATTAGGGTTTCCCCAAATAACACAATTTTTACTCTTACTGATGCAAAGGGTTCTCCTAAAATCATTAGGAGTTGCGGTATAGAGGGATTTAAAAATGCAAGGAAAGGAACAAACATTGCTGCTCAAGCTACTGCCATCAGTTTGGCTTCGGTAAGTTATGTTGTTTGTTATGCAGACTGAATTTAATTTTGTTCAAATATTTATACACTAGTTGACGCTGGAAAAAGGTATTAAGACAATTCGCGTTCGTGTACGTGGCTTGGGCCCTGGCAGAATGGTAAAATTTCTATTATTTATAATATCCTATTCATAATTTCTTGAATTTCTAGTCCTCAATAAAAGGCTTACAAATGGCTGGATTGGACATTGTGTCAATTACAGATAACACTCGAGTGTCTTGGAATCCTCCTCGTGCCCAAAAGCAAAGGAAATTGTAACATAGCGAATTAAATCGAAAAATTAAAAACTTAGCATAGTAAACATTGTGTGTATAGTTGGGTAAATTGAGCGCCCCTATCGAGCTGTGTTGGCACTTTCACACGCATTCCCGTTGCAGCTGACCCCCATTTGACAGCTGACGTATCATTGGATTCGTGCAGCATCAGGCTCAAACCAGCTTAAACAGGCAGTATGGCGGTGGTAGTGTATTCGCTTCGCAGACAGGTTCTATCGTGCTTAATTAGTTAAATAAATTCGTGAGTAAAGTTAAAAGTGGTGCTTCATCGATCTTCTCAACAACGATTACTTCAAGAGCATAATCGAGAAGGAGCTGTTTCAGTGAGGAATTCCGCTAAATCGTGGATATATAATTGTTAGGCTATGATAGGTCATGTAAGTAGAATACCACACGCTATCTTATAACCGTTATATCACATTGTTAATTGCGCTGATAAAACGTACGTACGGATCACATTAGATAATTGCGAGCAGTTATGAAGATTCGCCGAGGTAGGTTTCATTATGATATACGCTTTACTCATTCAGCATCGCGTGTAGTTCGAGTCAATCATCTTCTTGACAATCCCCAACCTACTCTATTAGTTCACCCAAGTTCACTTACGCCTTTATTAAACCGTTGATTGCTTTGATGATTATCACTTGTATAAAGTAGCCAAGCAGATGATTCCTAATTGAATCCGCTGGGCCGTTGGTCCTCGACGCCTACGCCTGAAGCATACGACCCCCGAACTGCCGCAAGCAATGAAAATATCGCGTCCAACGATGCAATGCAATTGTTAGCGTTAAAATAGTGGAGCATGGCAAAATTGTTCATACATTGTATTGCAACGTAACCTCAAAAATATATTATAGGACTCAAAGGTTGAGCAATGTCAGTGCATTCGCAAATGCGATAAGTGCAAACTAACAGCGGCACAGGAGGCGGCAGTGGCTATGATTACGCTATGATTGCACCCGTTTCGGTGGCGCTTGCGCTTGCCTTCCAGGTGGGAGCGGGTATTCAGAACATGTCTTTAGCATCGTGCTCATTAGTTCGTCGTCGGCTATCGTCCACACTTCCGTCGTGCGTGGTACTGCAACATTGAAAGTTCGCGTGTCAGTAATTCGTTCGCGGTGGGTAGGACAAAACGCGCGCTGAAGAGGACCGTTGCAACGATACATCTGTTTATTTATAGTCGAGTCGGGTGTGCACTTGGAAGTTGTACAAGTACGTCGCGGCCCCATGCATCAGAATGTTCATGTGCATCGTTCGTACATCATTTAGTTGCGTTTAGTTACACACTGTCAGCACACATGCTGGTACAAGAGCAGCAACGCCAACCACTGATAGAGTGGTAGCTTGATTAGGCGGTTCGTAGCATTATAAGTATAGTTGGTGTGTGACACAGTTTCTTTCAGTGATTTTCAGTCGCGTTGATGTAGTTTTATACAATGCGGGATGTCATTGAGCATTAATATCTGATGTATATAATGTCTATTCCCACATTGCGGCTGTTGCTTGGTGGATTCTTCGCATGGGGCGCACATTTGACCTTCTAACGTACATTAATAACAACAACGAACAACTCTCGCTGACACGCAATCACCCAACGACCACTTTTTATATTGCAAAAAAAACCGACATCGTACACGCTATGGTGGAACGAGTAGAAGGGTTGCTCATGTACAGGAAGCCGGTGTACAGGACTTTTCAGTATTTAGAGACGTAAGTTGCCCAAGTCATAATACAGTACACATTTGCACATCCATAACGCACAAGCTAAATACATAGTATGTAGTTATTCAGGTATTGGGCGTGCTTTTAATTTGAAGAAGATATTCGAGTAGTCCAGCCGGTTGCTGCTTATCGGTTTAATGATGTTCGGTTTTCCTATAGTTTATTATTGTAGGCGCTAGCTGTGGTGCCATGCAGTTTAGGCAGACAGCAAGCAAGCAAGCAGTATCCGCAACCTAGACCACTATCGATTTTCGCATTCAGCTACAGCGTGATACATGCTTGAATAACGTTGAGACGGTGTTTCTTCCTTCCTTGCGTTAGGAATATGATGGGAGATGTGCACGTTGTTTAAATACGTCATGATCCCCTTTCGTAACGGCCTGATTTATTTGAGTCTTGATAGCTGATATAATATCTAGATGCAACTTTGCAACATCGTTCAGCATTGCAGGTGGGAAAGCTCTAAGGGTGTGGTATTTGCACACACAGTGTGTTGTTGGAAAAGAAAACGCAAAGTCAATGAATATCTTTAAAGCCTTCCAATGACAGGGCAATTGCTTTCAAAGGAAATACGTTTCTGCACTATTGCGTGTGATCGGGGCTAGTTATTTAATTATGTAAGTTCCTGCTATGCGTTGTTTAAGGGATGATCGAATTGCCGACATCATCGTTATCAATAGTTTCTTTTCACACACTGACGCATCGCTACTTTTTTTATCGCATTGAAGTTGCTTATCGCAATTTCCATATGTTCTTCAGTCTCCTTGTAACAGTTTGTTTGTCCTACCAACAGGATGCACGTTTGTAAAGAGGAAGTTCTTTTGTCATCGGTCGGCTGATAGATAACTTGTGAAGTTGTATTGCGGTTGTTAAAGAAATAAGCAACTTGACCAGCCATCACTGGCATTCTGCAAATTATTACATAACAATCACAAGGCGTTGCGCAAATATACATAAATGAAAATATTCGCAACTTAAAAATATAAAAGAGGCAATGAAACGTGTACGAATGTTTCTGATATTTCACAACACGTCATTGCTCATAGTTTTTACAATACCGTTTGTTTGTTTATTTCCGCGATGTAATCACAAATATTCGCATAATGAGATTGATTCAATTTGCAAAGGATTTGAATATGCAGACAAACATTTGTGTTTAAAAGTATTTCGATAGGTCGTTGACATGTTCGCGTTTTTTAATCAATCACAGGAAACGTCCGAATCTAATTCATTAAGCTCCGCTCTTCATGCTTTTATTTTTATTTAATGCACAAATCATTGCATCTCGTTCAATTAGAGAAGTGAATTGATATTATTATAAATGATGATGTCAGTGTTGCGTCACACTTCATTATTACGAAAATTACGAATAGTGGTGGACAATTAAAAAACTATTTGTTTATCATTACTTAGCCATTCGGTACGATAGCGTATTGGTTGACCAAATATGATTTCGATATGCATGCGTGCGTGCCTTCCAACTGTCACGCTTTCAAATGCATAAACTTTGGTCTTGTTATCTTCGTCAATTCGGAAATGTGCAAGGAAATCTGAGAACAAGTGGCAGACATAGTTAGTCGCTCATGAATAGTTCTCCGCGTACGCGTACTCTCCTTCTGGTTTTCACACCATGTCTCGCGAAACATTAATTCGGTTTATGAATCAGACGCAGAATCAGTCTCCGCTTAGCCAACTGGCAGAGCTAACGTGTCGTGAAGTGCGCGATGAAAAAATAGCTGTGAAGCGAAACGTTCGTTCACTCTCTCATGACATTTACCTTTCGTTATATTACGCTACTTGAGCTCTTACTGTGCGCCATGAAAGTTAATTCTAGAAAGACAAACAAGCACAACTTTGTCGCATTGTCGTGTATCTCATATATTTATCAATTAGGCTTTCGGGGTGTCTCGCCACTCAGGACTAACGTTTAAAAATCTTGAAAAATTATTCACGGTTTTCGTGCGCGCATTGTGTGAACCGAAATACTCATATGCATCGGCCAATTGTGAGTTAGTTGCAGGTCTCTTGGAATTTATTAAAATTCATCGAAGGCGACTTCCTGTCAATCGTCGCGACCGACAATAATGACAACGCTGAAGAAGAAGACGTTGAAATAAGCCAGTGATATAGTGCGTAACAACCGCCGATCATAAGCGCGCTCGTGTGTTAAACAAGATGTTTCGCAATGTGCGATGTTGTTTTCTTCATAGAGAAAATTGAACGTCTGTTCACGGAACGCCTACGCTCTCGTGCGAGCACTCCTAACTCGCGTAACATATTTCGTCTTGTGGATGCACTGTCATCTGCCGAAGAAGCGATTTTCTTCCCGTTCAGAAGACGTGTGCGGCTTGTTGTTCTTGAAGCAATAATAATAATAATAATTGCGACAAATCGCCATCACCTGCTTGGTGTGCTATTTTGTCTTTGCCGTATATGGCACAATGCTGGAACTGGTGCGCAGTAACAGCGGGCGCGCCAAATTAAGACCGCGAAGTTTGCTCTCAAAACGTGGCCGCGGGGATGATCAAGATAGTAGCAATAATGGTGGTTGCTTTCACGATGCCTCTGCCAAATCGTCGGTCGCTTGTGCTAGTCATACTTGGAAATTTTTGCGTGTGCGTCCCAAATCTATCAGGTATTTTACAGTACAAATTGGATGTGATTTGTTCTTCTAAGCACATACTCGTATAAACAAGCGACTTGTATGCAGTGCGTGGTGTTTAGATGTTTGTGTAATGCCCGAATATTTTTTGCTTTAGTGATGTTGTTTCTTCGACGTCCCCCGTGAGCGGCGGTTCACCGACGCGCTACTCGCCGCTCGCACGTAGAATGGACGGCGGCGGTGGCGGAGCGCGGGACTCGCCGCAACATCTCAGCGTGACGGCAAACGACAAGGCCACCCTCAAGGTATTTTATTGCCTTTATGTGCTCTCGTTTTGAATACGCAGGCGACTAACTTGCAACTCGTCGTGCTAATGAAGCAATAAATATTTTATCGATTCGCCTCCTTATATAGTCTTGGATAATTTTAGGTGCACTTGCCAAACGGCGGCTTCAATGTCGTCAAATACGGCGACAACATTGATATCCGCGGCATTATCTCACTCTGCACGGATCGACTATCTAACGATTTGCGTTACTACAAGGGCCTATACGGCATGCGTCTATGTCACGTCGTCTCAGGAAGTGTTTACTGGCTGCACCAGAGCACGACAATGCTTGAAATTCAGGAAAGCCACCTGAAGAAGCATCCGCCGTCGGAGTGGCGATTCGAATTGCGTTTGCGATACCTGCCCAATAACTTGCATCAGCTGTACGAAAAGGATCGCACCACTTTCTCGTTTTACTTTGACCAGGTGCGCAGCGACTACCTCAACTCGAATCTGAACGTCGAGCAGGACATTGCTCTTCAGCTGTGCTGCCTGCAAATTCGCAACTTTTATAAGGATATGGCTCCTGGTGCGCTCGACAAGAAAACCAACCTGGAGTACCTCGAACGCGAGGAGGGCATGAATAAGTTTATACCGCGTCATGTGCTCGACACAATGAAGCCCAAGGCGCTGCGCAAATGCATTCAAACTAACTTTAAGAAGTTTAATCACCTGAGTGACATTGACTGCATGTTCAAGTTTTTCGATATGCTGCGCATCTACATGGATTTCGATCATGAGCGCTTCAGCGTCGAGATGGGCAATAAGTGGCATGTGCCCATCGAGCTCGTTGTCGGCCCGAATAGCGGCGTAACATATTCGGTGGTGCAGAACGGTAACTCGAATATGATCAAGGTGGCAGACTTTGATGCGATTGCCGCAATTGAAACGCTAGTCAGTGATTGTGATAAGCACAACAAGACGACGTTGCAGCTGAAGGTGGATGGCGCTGACGAAGTCTTTACGATAACATGCCCAAGCGTTGAGATGACTGACAGTATTGCTGATCTAATTGATGGCTACTGCCGACTCCACACCGGCCGCACATCCTCAATATGGAATAAGCGAGGTATATATTACTACGATTACTCCTCACGCGTATCTTATCTAGAATTCAACACATTTATATAAGTTTACATGTTTAACTAACCACTTACTCATTCTTTATCATTGCACATTGCGGCATGGACGAATGTTGAACAGGAAAGCATACGATTTGCTCCTGTAAAGGTTGGTTGGTTGCTCTTGTTGGCTTATTTGTGCCTCTTGTCCTATGGTAGATAGTTGAATCCGCGTTTGCCCGTGCCTTTTATGGTGCGGATGTTAATCATCAATTTAATGTGTGGCAGACTCGCAATCAGCAGGCAACAAGCAACGTTCGGGGCACAAGCAGCGCGACGGCGGTAAAGATATTGGGCGCAGTGGCGGCAAAGCAATGCTTTCCGAGGACTACGCCGAAATCGTCGACGAGGAGGGTGATTACTCAACGCCCGCAAGTATGTTTCAACAAGCATATTCATACCCTTGTGATTCAACGAGTTAATCATTGCATTTATAAATAGCCCGCGATTATGAGCTGGTGCGAAGTCAAATAGAATTGGTTGATATATTGGGCGAGGGACAGTTTGGCGACGTGCATAAAGGTCTGTACAAACACAAAGATGGCACGCAAATTCCGGTGGCAGTGAAGACTTGCAAAGGGGACGCTGACACAACCGAAAAGTTTCTCGAAGAAGCCTGTAAGAATACTATGCAGCACGTTGTATTCGCTCTAATGCGCTCTTTTCTTATAGATATAATGCAAAAGTTTGACCATCAACACATTATTAAACTAATTGGCGTGTGCTCAACATCGCCTGTGTGGATTGTTATGGAGCTCGCGAAACTTGGCGAATTGCGCGCTTATCTACAGAATAACAAAGACAAGCTTGAATTAGACACGCTACTTCTGTACACATTCCAGTTATCAACGGCGCTGAGCTACTTAGAATCGAAAAAGTATGTGCATCGCGATATTGCTGCGCGTAATGTTCTTGTTAGCTCGGCTATATGCGTGAAACTCGCTGACTTTGGCCTTTCGCGCTCCATGGGTGAAGATCAAAGTTACTATAAGGCAGGCAAGGGAAAGCTGCCCATAAAATGGATGAGTCCCGAAAGTATTAATTTTAGACGATTTACTACTGCTAGTGATGTTTGGATGTTTGGTAAGTAGAGCTCGAAAGCGTTCAGCCCTCGTTTAGTCTCATTCGCCTTAATCGATCTAGGTGTATGCATGTGGGAAATTTTAATGCTTGGAGTCAAACCATTCCAAAGCGTGAAGAACAACGATGTAATCAGCAAAATTGAGAATGGTGAACGTTTAGCGCTTCCTCCTCGTTGTCCGCCTAGGCTGTACTCGCTGATGTCGCAGTGCTGGAGCTATGAGCCCAGCAAGCGGCCCACTTTCAAGGAAATTAAGGAAATTTTAAAGTAATTCTGCTTTGCCTCATATCTTGAATATATTTATTGTTTGTTCGCTTGTAGTGAAATATTATTAGAAGAGAAATCGGCAGCCCAAATGACTCTCAAAAGAGAGCAACGACGCGTTGCTGGCATGTCTTGGGGCTATACCGATGACGTCGCACCTCCGCCAAAGCCGTCACGACATCCATTGCAGGGAGTTGACGCAAATTCGTTAGCATCGTTCAACGTTATCGCTGGTCCACAAACATACATTGTCGCCCAAAATCCAGAAGTGCTTGCACATTTGATGAAGGAGAACGAAGCGCGCGGTTTGACGCCAGCTGGATATACCACACCTGCATCGGTATTTAATACAGTCGCTGTCGATTTTGAACAGGAGCCTGCTGCACCTGCTCCCATACTCAAAACCATTCCGATTCCGGTTGAAACACTCCATAAACTCGATCCTGAAATTGCCGAACAGCAGCAGCAAGCCGAGCAAGCTCAAATGAAACAAAAATTCGGAACGCTGGAACGCACGCCATCGCGTTCGAGCGCGGGCAGCGGCACGCCACTCATGGGTTCGCTGGAGCGCGGTGCCGGCAAGCAAAAGCATAGTTCTCTCGAGCGCAATACGAGTCTTATCAATAGCTCGCACAGTAGCATTGATAAATTGTGCACACTGCCTCCAACTACTACGGCGGGCATGTTCACTCCTAAAGTTGGCTCGTTGGAGCGACGGGCTTCACCCAAGATGGGCTCCCTTGAACGAGGCGTCATCATGTCGAACATGTGTGATGCAAATTTGATGCAACAGCGGAGCTTGGATTCACAGAACGCGGGTGCTGTGCTCGAGGAATCGATTTATGATTTTGGTGGCGTCGACGTTAAGAGCTGCGCGTATAAGCAGCCTTATTATCAACAGCAGCAGTTGCTGCAAGCACAGTCGTCGCATATGAAAATTGATCAAATGCAAGCGCACAAAATGATTGACAATCGCTCACAGGTTCGAAATTACAATGTGCACGTTTAGTATTGTTTTGGCCATTTTCTTCGATTTTCGGTTTTGCTATTATTCGCATGGTTTGGCGGCATGGATTTTTGTTTCATTTGAGTTTTTTACAATTCTGCAGAACAACTTTTATTTCTCCTTTCATGGTGCACAACAACTTTAGCAAATTACTTGTATCGATTATAATACGTTTTTCGTTTTCTAGTACACACCAACTTGCTTAATTGATGCATCAATTAATCACGATGCCAATTATAAGACACAATTGAGTCAGGAGCAAAAACTTCTGCAGCAGCAAAGAGAATCTGAAGAAGATTCGCGTTGGCTCGCCGAGTCGGAAATCAATTTAGTGAGTACTTGTCTTACTCCTCAAGTTGTATATGAGTCTTCATGAATTTAAATTGTAGAAAAAGCGCCTAAGCGTGATTGCGCCCGAATCAGCAGAGCATTTGAGCGAAACGCAATACCAGACGGCGTCTGTACCGAACAGTCCGTCCTCCATGTGCCACTCAAGCTCATCGCATCTCTCTTCTAGTCTTGCAAATATGACTGTGAATGGTACCGGGCCGAAAAGTCTCTCGCCGGCAAATAGTACAACGTCGACATCGACGCTCACTGATCGCGACGATTGCAGCAGCACGTCGGAGCGCAAGCCGATGAAAACAGCTGACTTGGATCGCGCGAATGACACGGTGTACGACTGCACTACGCAGGTGGTCAAAGCTGTAATGTTGCTTTCGCAAGGTGTGCAGAACGCACAAGCCGAACAATATCTCGAGCTGGTGAAGAAGGTCGGTTTAGATTTGCGCGCATTGCTAGCGAGCGTTGATGGAATCATAATGAAATTTCCGCCGTGTGTACATCGAGAGGTCGAAATGGCACACAAGGTGCTTTCAAAGGACATGGCTGAGCTAGTGAATGCTATGAAGCTAGCTTTGCAATACTGCACCACGACCCTTGACGCCGAGTACAGAAAGGGCATGTTGAGCGCAGCACATGTGCTTGCAATGGATTCGAAAAACCTGCTTGATGTAGTGGATGCAATCCGCGTACGCTATCCTCTCATCGATCCTTTCATACCACACGCGGACCTCCAGCAGAAATACGATCCATCACTGGATCCCGCCGAGTTTGCAACCAAATTGCCGCCGCCTGTATCGTGTTCATTTGTTCAAACGCCAGCGTATGTACGTGGCGTGTCCAATATAGTTGTTCCCAAAGCATCCAGTCTCACGAATACTCCCCCGCAGTCACCTACTGATCTGGAGAACTAAATCTAGTGCTCCTTCCGTACAAAGAAATGCGACTATTGTTTGGTGCGGTTCTCGAGTAAGTAGCAACTATATGGTTTTACTTATTTATTTATTCCCGCGTGGAGCAGCTAAACCTACATATTACTACTACCATTTTACCAACGTGTTTTAGGCGCTTTCATGTTGTATTAAAAGACAACTATGATTTACATATATATATATAAAATATTTATTAAATAACGAATGATGTGCGAACTTATATGAAGAAAGAAAACTTGCGGCAGAATTTTGTATTCAAAATACAAACTAGGTGCCCATTTCAATGTAAATTGTATATTATTTGGTAGCAATCAGACAAATTTACATTGCCAAGTACCATCATCATGCTTCTCCCGTAACTTTGGTCCTGAGTAGATTGGTGTGATATAATATAGTCCGTCACTTGTACAAAGTGATAGTGATAATTCAAAATTCCAGGTGGGTAATTATTAGAACGCCATCTGTATCAATATGACGGGCGCAAGTCTTTTGAACATGACCATTCTTGTAGGTATTAGTTAATATTCTATCAAATCAAATATAAGAATAAAAGGGATCATGACGGCGTTCCATTTACCGTTATTATCATATGCTTAATTCCAGAGTTCGTTCATGAAAGGCGTTCAATAAATAGCAGCACACAGCAGGCAAGTGAACTATTGAACTGCAAAGTTGTATCAAGTCGGCGTACATCGTTGGTACGTGCTTATCGCGCTTCTATATAGTGTGTTGATGTCGTGTCGCACCAAGCAAACCGGTACTGCTTGTCCGAGAGCGGCAATTCATTGTGCAGCTCATCGTGTTAATACGTGTCATCATCATCAGCAATAATTGGGGTAAACAATAGCTACATTAGCTTTCTTGTCAGGATATTAATAATTTAATTTCATGTTAGTAAAACTAACACAATCGCAATGGTATTCTTCGGAAAACTAACTTTTGGAGGACTAGTGAAATTCTTCGCTATGCGAGCTGTGGAAGGCTTAATTATTTTATTAGTGCTGTTCTTCCTGCCAAATATTCCACCGCATTGTAAATTTCAGACACCATATAAGTGAGTTTGAGTATTTTTCATTCGTGGCTCTTGCCATTTCAAACATTTTGCGTTTTAAGATTAAGTCCAACATTACCATTGGAGGGAAAATTAGCGTTAAATGAAAAATTAGATAATGTGAAGTTTTGGCACCATCAGAATATACATGGACCAGAAGCATTTGCAGCATACAATGGCGAGTTATATACGTCTTTGCAATCCGGCGAAATCGTCAAACTTAGTGGCGAACAACACATTTCACCAATTATTAAATTCGGCAAGGCGTGCAACTATTTTGAAGAAGCGGTTTGCGGTCGTCCACTAGGACTTGCATTTGATAAAACCGGAACGCTATATGCAGCAGATGCATATTATGGCATTTTTAAAGTTGATGTTAAAACAGGTAAAGAATCAAATTTAATTCTGGGCAAACAAACAATCTGCACACGCAATAATCTTTGATTTACAGGAGAAAAGAAACAACTAGTGTCGCCAAATGTGGAGATTGACGGAAAGAAACCTAAACTTTTTAACAGCATTGCAATTGCGAGCACTGGTGAGATTTACTGGACGGATTCTAGCACCGAGTTCGATCTCAGTGACGGAGTTTTCGATATGCTAGCCGATGGCTCCGGACGGTAGGCAAATATATAATTGTGCAGTCTCATTAATGCCTGATAAAAATGCTCGCTCTTGTTTATCAGTCCATTGTTAGCACAATTGAACGCACCATAATCAGTAGCCATTTTATTTATTGTCTATTTGCAGCCTAATTAAATATGACCCAAAATCGAATCGTAACACGGTCCTGGTGGACAACTTGCATTTTCCGAATGGAGTTCAGCTCACACAAAACGAAGATGCGTTAGTGTTCAGTGTGACTAGTAGGTCATTGCTATACAAATATCATTTGAAGGGTCCTAAAGCCGGACAATATGAAGTACTAATCGATGGACTCCCTGGTAGTCCGGACAATATTCAATCAGATGGCTATGGTGGTTTTTTAGTTGGCTTAATCCACAGCCACGATACACTCCATCCAAATCCTATCCAAATGTTCGGGCCCTTCCCATGGATTCGCAAACTCATCTCGAGGATATTAGGCTTAACAGAATTAGGCTTTAAAGTTGTCGATAATGTGTATCCAAATGACTATGCCAAAATGGGCGTATACATGGTGGGCCATTTTAGTGTTCCATTAAAGATGATTCCATTAAATAAGCGCACAACTATTTTGCACGTTTCGGAAAAGGGAGCGATTTTGAACTCCTGGCACACAACTAGTGGAAAGATGAATGCCATTAGCGAAGCGTTCATTTTCAATGACCAGCTATTATTGGGCTCCCCTTTTAATGAATACATTGGACGTATACCCTTGAAGGAATTGGGTTTGAAACCATTACCGATTCCGCCTAAAACGCACGCAACGAAACCGCCACCAACCGTTCAGACTACTCGTGCACCCACGACAACTACTACACCCGCTCCAAAAGTAACAACAACCAGCGCCCCAAAAGTAACAACGACCAGCGCTCCAAAAGTAACAACGACCAGCGCTCCAAAAGTAACAACGACCAGCACTCCAAAAGTAACAACAACCAGCGCTCCAAAAGTAACAACAACAAGCGCACCGATAACTAAGCCTACACAAGAAACAACAACTACCCCAAAGCCAACCGCAGCTACAAACAAACCAGTAGCGGCACAGAAACGAGACGTGCCAAAGCAGCAAGAGGCCACGAAACCTAAGACAGTAGCTAATGAGCCACCTCAGGCCAAAGCAACCGCAAAGCCTGCTGCACCAACGCAGGCACCAAAAGCCACAACTAGGCAATCGGCTGAATCGCAGGCTGCAAGTCAAAAGAACGAGAAAATCTCTACAAGCAATAATAAGCAATAATAGTATTGAATCCAGCTGAGGTTTTGCGTAATTACAATAGAATCCGATGATTGGATACTTTCTGAAAAGCAGGCGCTACGAGGTAATAAATAATCTTTTAATATATTTTGGATGTTGTGATTGTCTAGGCAGGGAATTTAGTTATATATAAACCAATCGTTTAATTGGGATATGGACATATATTTTTAAATCCGTTTGTCCATCGAATGTTACAAATGCTTCTTTGCGAACTGTTCTGCGGCCTCAAGCGATTTGTGTAGTAAGGGTTGCCATTCGGTTTCGTTAATTTTTTTGCCTTTCAAATTACAAACGAAATTTTTGTTCTGTCCTTTTGGAAATTGGAGACTAGATTGAAATACTTCACTGACCACGTGCATCCACTTTTCAGCGGTGAACTGATCACTTAGGTAATCCTACAAGCAGAGAATTTAGTAAATATTCGAATCCAGGAACTGCTCACGATTGATTACCTCGGGTACAGTGCAACGCGCTTTAACGATATTATCAGCACAACTGATAATCATAACAGGCATTTCGCTTACAGCATTCGTCGCCCTTTGTAGATTTGCGCCATCCGCAAAAAGACTGGTGTGCAAGTAATGCACAATATATTTGTTGTTTAAATCGCTCGTGAGTATTTTTGTTTCAACGGCGCTCTTCATTTCGAGATCTATGAACTCACGCCATTTATTACGCTCTTGTTCTTTTAACATTTGAGTAACGCTATCTAGAACTTTTACACATTTAAATCTTACAAGCAATGGCACAGCATTGTCATCCATAATATTCGTACTCAGTTGCTTCCTGAGAGCGGTAATCTTGTGTTCCAAATTGTTATCGGTGTTTGTCGTCGCCAAGTCTTGAATAACAGTTGCTTCTTCCAAAAGCCTACGACCAATTTCTCGAGCGTTAACCGCTCGTTCGCCCGTAAATGCGTAAATGGACGTTGTGCTTCTGCCCAGTGATTTTGCCGCTACGAAACAGAAGTCACGAATATCCTTTGTATTCCACAAATGCGTTCCACAACAGGGCTCTCGTGATACTAAATTATTACTATTCGATTTGATTTCAATCAATCTGATATTCTTATCGGGATAAATTTCTCCTGGAATGAGCGTTACTTCTTCATTTAAAACTGTTTGAAAGTCTGATTCAATAACTCTAACATTAATGCCTTCCTGAACGATTTTATTAAACCATTCTTCGATTTCTTCCAACTCGCAATGACTGAGCTTTGTGGAAAACACGCCAACATCCAAATTTAAATAACTATCGGTCACTTTGCTTGATTTCTGACAAGTAGCCCCCTTCATTCGTTTTATTGCTGCATTTAATAGATGTACCGCAGTATGATTTCGCATTTTCGCTAAACGCTTTTCCTCGTTTACAGTGAGAACGCCTTTCAGCGAGGATTGTAGTTGAGAACGCGATGTCCATTTGCCAATATGCAAAATGCAATCGTTGATCTTTTTCAAATCTTGAACGTGAAATTCTCCAATCCTAAATCTTATTATGCCTTCATCGCTTATTTGTCCGCCAGCTTCACAATATAAGTTTGTCTTGTCAAGTATCAGTGCGCAATCGGTGTCTCCGCCTTCCAGCAGATCAACTAGCTTGTTATTTTTGAGAATTTTCAAGACTTGCACTTCGAGCGGAGGAAAACAATATCCGCTGTCCGATCGTTCATATTTGTATTTAAACTTGTCTTCTGTTCTTATTTTATCCGGCGACAAGTCTGGCAAATTCATTACATTTAAAATAGTCGAACTCCTGCTGCGGTTTTTAACTGAATCAAATTCTTTGACGAAATCTTCTTTATTAAATTGAATAGTCAAGCAGTTGCATAACCGAGCGATTGCATTTTCGTCCAAGCCGTACGTGTCATACAATCTGTACGCTGCTGCTGGTGATAGTTCTCTTAGATTTCCAGCCCTCACATCTTTGTAGGCTTGTACCAGACCAGGCGTCTCGAGGACATCTAATTGCAGTAATTCTGGTACTTGCGAAGTAATTTTGCTCCATTCTACTTTCACGTTTTGTCGCAATTCTTTGTAAACAACTTCTTCATAATCAATTATTTGTTGAATTTGTTTGGAATTTTTTTCCAATTCAGAATAAACCGAACCCAAGTTATCAATAACATAGTTTGAGAGCTCTTTTATGAAACCATTTTGCTTTCGGAAGACAGTTTCACTCACGTAGAACGCTTTCCTTAGAACTCGACGCAGTTTTTGACTGAAAATTATATGCAACATATTTCAGGAAGTTAAGAATATTTGATTCTACTCATACTTCTGCTCTGGAATCATTCCGTCTCCTAAACTCACAGTAATCATTCGAACGTGGTCAGCTATTATTCTATAATTTGCATTCAATGAATTCCAGTCTTGTTCACCAAAAACACTCTGATATTTTGGAATACCTTGGCAGTTCTAAAATGAAACAACTTTGTAGAGTTTGCAATACCACTTAAATACTTTATGAACTACCTTCAAAATTGCTTTAAAGAGGTACTGGAAGACATCAGTGTCATAATTACTTATTTTATGTTGCAATACACCAACTAGCCTTTCAAAGCCCATTCCAGTATCTACATGTTTCTCTGGCAATGGCACAATACTGCCATTATGCTCACGTTTGTATTCAATGAACACAATGTTCCACAACTCAATTAATTCATGCAAACCCTTATTGACAAATCTTGAACGATCTGGACCGTTGCGATGATCATAATGAATTTCAGTACAGGGTCCACATGGTCCAGTTGTGCCCATTTCCCAAAAATTTTCTTGCATATCAAATGGTAAAATTCTGTCACTTGGCAATCTGCAGTCAAACTATTGGTAAGCATTATAAGCCATTAATAAGAGGGCATTTATACCCTATCTGCCGCCAAATATCTCTGCACTCCAAGTCAGGGGGAATACTGAATATTTTATTGCCTCCAAAGTAGGTGACATATAATTGATTTTTGTTAATCTTGTAGATATCAGTTAGTAATTTCCAAGCCAAGCTACACTGTTCTGCCTTTGAGCATTGCTTAAATGTCCAATTTCCAAGCATTTCAAAAAATGTATGATGATAACCGTCATGACCAACTGCATCTAAATCATTATGTTTACCTCCTACTCTGATACATTTTTGAGAATTAGCTACTTTATTATATGGTGGGGAACACGTGTTTAGGAAAATTCCTTTGAACTGCAATGAAAAATTTCATTAGTTATCGCATGCATACCATTTAATCTCATATTAGACCTGGTTCATTCCAGCATTAACAAACGGAACAGTGGCATCATGAAGAGGCACTACTGGACTGGATTTAACAAACTTGTAATTATTACTTCGAATGTAGAAGTCAAGGAACATTTGGCGCGCTTTCTTCGCACTTAAGTATGAATTTTGGCTTCCATGATTATGTATTAATCGTATATTTATAAACCGTTCGTATTGGTTGGTCCTACGTATCATAAAAGACATTTTCTAATTTACAATTTAAGTTATGATGAAAGTTTGTAGGTTTTGTAAACAAAGATTTTACAATGGATCAGCTGCTCGCCCTGAAGCGACCCCGCTAAATGGTGAACGCACTAACTTAGACAAGTTCACTACATTAACCTTACATTTATTTCACGTGTGCTTAAGTGTATACATTCGGCGGTGTTCAGTTATTGTTTTTGCCAGTTTTACCTTTGCTACAGTAAAATGGTTACTATTACTAAGAATTACAACACTAGTGAGTTCATTAATTATTAATTTATTTTAGAAACGTCAGCCGCCTAAACTCAAATTGAAGAAAGGCTCACCAACAAAGATGCATGTTGGAAAGAAATTGAACAAGTTGTCAAAGAGTTCCTTGCAACTGCAACAACAAGAACAAATTACTGATTCACAGAGTGATGATGAAGTGGACATGCTTGACATGGTTGAGGATGGGGATTTAGCGTATTTAAAACAAGCTGTTGATAGTAAGTCCTACAATTTATTTAGTCAAGTTCAGTTTACAACAAAGGGAAAAAAGCCAAAAAAGCGAAAAGAAAAGGATACAGGTGGGGATGATGATACATTAGAAAATAAATATGAGGAGAATGCAGAAAATATTCCTAAGAAAAAATTCAAGGCTTTATTACCAATTAAAACAAAAAGTGGGATTATCCAACAAATGGTAGAGCAAAAGCAAATTGATGCAGAAGGGGCTGCAGATAGAGCAACTCCTAGTGTGGATTCAGAGAAGGATCAAGAACAACAATTAAGTGATTCTGACTCAAACAATGAAGATGGAGAGTATATTTTGAAAAGTTCCCAAATAGATGTTTCTGAGCCTGTAACTACAGCCCAATTAGTTGTTGCCAGGAGTAAAGTACTTGATGAAAGAAAAGTACAAATTGGTAGCTTATGCTCATTGTTGTTAGAAAATCCTGTGGAACATATCACAAATTTGCAGTTTTTAATTAAAATGCTTGATGAGACTACAGCTGAAGTTTATGTCACAAGTCATAAGCTGGTGATTATGGCTGTTCTTGAAGTGTTCAAGGATTTGCTTCCTGCTTATCAGATCAAGCAGCAGAGTATTGAAGGAGTAAAGGTAAAAAAAGATACCTTGAAGTTGCATAAGTTTGAAGAAAATTTATTGCAATACTATAAAAAGTACTTGCAAAAACTTGAAAAGTTTGCGCAAGTTTTATATAAGAAGCATGGGCCAGGGCCAACACAAACTTATTCAGCTGCTGATCTGAGCGTTGGTCAGGTAGCACTGCAGGCAATGGTTGATTTGCTTATAGCTCATCCATATTTTAATTTCGCTCAAAATTTAGCGCAAGCCTTAGTTCCGTACTTGAATAACAGGGATAAGAATGTTCGTCAGATAGTTGCAGAAGGAATGAAAACTTTATTTAAAGAGGATAAACGCGAAGAAATAAGTTTAAAGGTAGTAGAAAAACTAACGAAGTATTATATCTAACTAGCACTATATTTCTAGGTGTTACGTGTTCTTAATCACTATTTAAAAAGTCATTCACATAATGTAAATACTGACATGCTAGAAATTCTTCTCTTTCTACGAATTAAAGATGTAAATCTAGATCAAGAGAAAGCGCTAGAAATTAAAAACAAAAAGCTTAGTTCGTACAAACAGAATGTTATTGTAAAACTATCAAAGAAGGAAAGAAAACGGAAAAAGCGCTTGCACGAGATTGAGCAAGAAATGCTTGAGACGAAAGCCGAAGAGAATAAGCAATTAAAGGCGAAGAACTTGACCGAAATCACCAAGATTGTATTCGGGATTTATTTTAGGATTCTAAAGTCCTCTACCAACACCAAGGTATTAGGCATTTGCCTAGAAGGCCTTGCAAAGTTTTCTCACTGCATTAATTTGGAGTTCTACGTCGATATAGTCAACGTCCTCGACAAGCTGCTTAGCGAAGATTGGTTAGGACTGAAAGAAAAATTACACTGTATACAAACGGTTTTTGCTATTCTCGGTGGACAAGGTGAAGCATTGAATTTGGATCCTACTAGATTCTACATAAAGTTATACAGCGGAATGCTTGATATAACTGCTGCGACAAACTATGCTAATTTCAGTGTGTTATTGCATACGTTAACTATTGCTCTTTTACAACGTCGGAAGAAGATAACAAATAGTCGAATTGTTGGATTTGTAAAGCGATTGGCAACATTAAGTTTGCAATTATTTCACAATGGTGCGCTAAGTTGTTTAGCCATTATTAAAACAGTTATGCAGCTCTGCAAATCGGTGGATATTTTGCTAGATTTGGATAGTGAATTAGGGGATGGCAAATATAACCCACACCTGGATGATCCCGAATATAGTCATGCATCTAGTAGTGCGTTATATGAACTTGTACCATTATCGAGACATTATCATCCGGTTGTGGGGAAGTATGCCATGCATATAGCAAGTGGAGTACCAACCTCTGGCGAGGGTAGTCTTCCTGCGCAATATGGAAAGTGGTAAGTCACAACCTATGGTTGTCGTATAAATCGATAATATTTAAACTCTTATAGTTCACCGGAGGAGCTGTTTAAAGACTTCGACATGTCTGAAATGGCCTTTAATCCGCCAGTGGCCATTCCGAGAAAAGCTAAAATTAAAAGGCCTTCAAATATGCACATCTTTGCTGATGAAAAGTTTAAAGAAATATGCCACTCTCAAATCAGTCTGCACAAACCTATTGATACATTTTTTATGACTACCTAGTATTAAGATGGTTAGTTAAAATAAAAATATTGGTAATCAATATGGAAAATAGAAGATCAAAATTTATTTAGTGTAATATTCCCAAAAATATGAGTTTAACTTTGAAACCAACTGTTACTTTGCTCTATAACTAGCTCTGGATAAAATATTGTCCTTCCTCGTCCCAACGCAGCTAACAGACCGATTACGCTGAAATTTCGATAAATAATAAGTTGAATTTCGGAAAACAATAAATTTTGTATGAAAATTTATTAAAGGCCAATGACCTTCGGATAAATGAATTGGATTTCGTATAATTCTTAAAGATCATTGACCTTTGGGTAAATTTGTTTTAAAAAATTCTTAAAGGTGATTGACCTTTGGGTTAATTTATCTTTTAAAAAAAATTCTTAACGGTCATTGACCTTTGGGTAAATTTGTTTTAAAAAATTCTTAAAGGTCAATGACCTTTGCGTGAACCAATAACTGGTTTTGAACTATTCACCTGAAAAAAGTATTAACCCTCTGCACTCCGTTGTCGCCGGACTTGCGACATTGGTATGGTAAGCATAGCACACCGCTGT
>JARJDV010005764.1:0-15662 GCA_030264675.1 Anaulacaspis nigra | reverse complement strand
CATTTTAATAAGATTTTATTTTAATGCAAAGTTTGTCATAAGTAAGGTTACGTCGGCGAACGATAAAAATCATAGACCTACAGTAAACATAGACAGAACGAGCAAACACGTTCCGTCTATGTTTACTGTAGGTCTATGATTTTTATCGTTCGCCGACGTAACCTTACTTATGACAAACTTTGCATTAAAATAAAATCTTATTAAAATGATAACGTTATTTAAAAAATTGTTTGCAAGTGTAATTGATATTGGACTACAAACGCCGGTTAGTGTTTTTCCGCATCCCTTCACATCAACCGAGACGAGGCATTTGTCGTGGCTGCTGAAAGTGTCACCGTGCTTTCCAATCTCTTCAAAAAACATAACAATACTTAGTGAGCCTGTAGAATTTTATAATTGTCTTTTCGAACATTGTAAAAATGTTTCCCAACGTGTTACCCTTGCGAGTCTTTACATCGGCAATGGTGAGCTGGAGAAGAATTTGGTTAATGCACTTGTGCAAAACCACAATCTTTCCCAGCTAACAGTCAATCTTTTGCTGGATTATTCAAGAGGCAGCAGATGCATCAATAATTCAAGGTATGCCAGCTTTCAATCTATTGCCTGTTTGCCATTTCATGATTCTTTATAGAGTAATCCTCCAGCCATTATTGAAACAGTCAAAAAATTGCACATTGTCATTATACCATACACCAAAGCTTCGTGGCATACTTAAGAAGGTGATGCCCAACAGATGGAATGAACTAGTTGGCGTACAACATATGAAGCTTTATATATTTGATAACACTCTTGTGATCAGCGGCGCCAATTTGTCTAATGATTACTTTACGAATAGACAAGACAGATATTATGTTATTGAAGATAAAAACTTGTGTGATTTTTATGCTGGGTTGGTTCAACATGTGCAGCATTTCAGTATCAAAGTTGATAAGGATAATAAGGAAACAACAGGTAAATTTGGTGCACCCTATGAGGGGTCTAAGAATGACTTTATTCAAAATGCTGGGCACATCATTGAAAGATATTTGCATGATGCAATGGTTGAGAATAATAACCACTTTCAGATAGGTCATGGTAAGTGATTCTTCACACTAAAAGATAGTTATTAATAGTATCTTGTTTCCAGATACCTGGGTGTTTCCATTAATTCAAATGGGTCAGTTGGGAATTAAACAGGACGTCATGATAACGCAACGCTTATTCTCCGAGGCCAAAGCGGGAACTACACTTAACATTGCCACTGCTTACTTCAATTTGACGAATAGCTATGTGGATAGCCTAATCAAAGATTGCCAAGCCGACTGTAATTTATTGATGGCACATCCGGAGGTGAGAAATTTAATTTTAAGGCCATATGTTATGCATGAATATTTTTAGGCAAATGGATTTCTAAATGCGACAGGCATGGCTGGCGGAATTCCCAGCGGTTACACGTTGTTAGGCAGGCGCTTTGAATGCAAATTGCGGCGTTTCATGCAAGATAATCGTATCCACTTGTTTGAATATCTACGTCGGGGCTGGACGTACCACGCCAAAGGCATGTGGTACTATGCACCACGCGCATCTACACCCTGCCTCACATTGATCGGCTCTCCTAATTTCGGTGACCGCTCCGTTCTTAAAGATTTGGAAACGCAAGTAGCTATAGTCACGGAGAATCCATCTTTGCAGAAAGCCCTTCACAATGAATGTACATTCTTGTATAAACAGGGATTGCCCGCTGATTTTAAGCGCGACGTCCCTGCTTGGGTGTATGTAATGGTATTTTGCTTCAAAGACTTCTTCTAAATTACTTTGCCGTCGTGCCCACAATTTATGTGATCGGAATTGCTAAGAAACTATCTTATCGCTTCGATGATTACGCCAAACGAGCATTAGTTTATTTTATTTCAGTCGCGGTTAATACCAATTCGAACATAACAAAAATTATAACTCACAATTATGCATTAACTTATTATTAGACCAAACCACGATTGTTATTTAATTGCAACGTGTTAACGTCTCGATTGCAAATAAGATAACTTTTCATGTTTTATTGTAATGATATGTATTTTGTCTGTGCGATGACTGAAATTAGCGTGCGTGTGGAAAATACACATGTCATGCATGCGTTTTGATACCGCTAGTCATTTTACTTTTGCGGAAGATATGATTTGTACGATTGTTTCGGATATAATAAATCGCACCGCGGTAGGGGGTAAGACACATTCATGTTCATTATCGTTTTACCAAAAAAGTTTAGTTATAGGCAAGCTAGTGAGCTTCGAGAATAGTCGTATTACGATAGATGTATAAACACATTCGCTATGTTTGTTAAGAGATGTGAACTCGAGTGGATGCAAGTCATCGCAATTTTATCAGGTAAAGGTTATGATTAAAATAGTTTTGTTAAACTGTTCCGCACTTACTGTGATGTAATCCTTTTAGTTTGATGCTAGAAGTATATTTTTATCAAATATATAACATTGTAAAACATGCATTTTCAAAATTCATGAACTGCACCTTAAAATTATTGCGCGTAAATTGTTAGAAACAAAAGTTGATGCGTAACATGAGCCGGTAATTTTGAATTCGGAAGGTATTATTTCTGTTAAACAATATTTACCATTATCAATTGAAATGGACCAATTATTTTATTGTTAAATTGTTGCAGCTGCCTTGGTATCATTGAACACGGCGCTTTTATATGCATGGCCCGCGCCATCAATACCTATGCTATTATCAGGTGAATACCTATACAATATAACAATGGATCAAGCATCTTACACCACTATAATACCTTCGCTTGCGTCGGTTGCATCCAGTCCTTTCTATCCATATCTCATGGACAGGTTTGGACGAAAGCGCGCATTGCTATCCGTTGCAGCGCCGCAATTCCTCTCGTGGATACTCATTGCACAAGCGAGTGATATCACAACCGTATATATTTCGCGCGCGTTAAGTGGTTTCACAAGCACGTGTCTGTATGTGGCACTTCCCGTTTATATCGGAGAGATTTCAACGCCAAGGATTCGCGGTCTATGGGGCAATGCAATGAGCTGGTGTGGCTATTTCGGTGTGTGCCTTATGAATATCGTCGGATCGATGTGCGCTGTGCGCACCACCGCAGCAATATTTACGCTCATTCCAATTACATTCTTCATACTCTTCGTGTTTATGCCGGAAACGCCATACTTTTATATGATGCAAGGCGATGAAAATCGCGCATACGATTCGTTAAAGCGCCTTCGACATGATCATACGTTTATCGAGAAGGAATTTGCGAATATCCGCATCGGCGTCCAGGAGCAGATGGTAGACAAGCTCACGATGTACGAGTTGATACGCCTGAAGAGCAATCGTGAGGCACTGCTAATATGTGCGGTTGTTCGCGGCGTTCAACAATTTGCCGGCATTTCTGCATTTGCTGTGTACGCACCCTTCTTATTCAAACAGGCACATGGAAGAATTAACGAAAATTACTCGGCTATCATCTATACCGCAGCTCTCATGATTTTCAGCTGTGTGGGATCCATCAGCCTTGATGTACTTGGCCGGCGCTACGCAATGCTTATCTCTAGTTTAGGATGCGCCACAGTACTTCTAGTCCAAGCTGGTTATTTCTATTTTCTGAAGGATTATCTTTCCGGATTTAATATAGAATTGCCTTATTTTTCCATCATTGGCATGCTTACCTACGTTCTAGTATATTCGCTTGGTTTGGGAATTGTTCCCAACTTGATGCTCGCTGAGCTATTTCCTTCGAATGTTAAGGGAAACGCACTTTGTCTGTTAAATATTATATTTGGGATGTACTCCAGCATTTCGACGAAAATGTTTCAGGTACTTTATTCCTCTTATGGCATGCATGCACCTTTATTCATATTCGGATTGTGCTGCCTTCTTGGCATGGTTTTGTCAATATATCTGGTGCCCGAAACTAGCGGTAAAACATTAGAGGAAATTCAATTCGACTTGAGAGGAACTAACCAGGAACCGAATTCAGACTGAAAATGAATATTTTGTTAATCTTGTCTTCATGTTTTTCATATAAAAATAACGTATGCCATATAACATTTTAATCTACTGTGTATTGTTGCCACAATAACAAGTTTATATACTTATTGAAGGAATAACTCAATAAATTCAGAAACGGTAAGTAGTTAGAGATCATAATATAAATACCATGGAGATTGCCACCTATGCATATGTGTTTATACTGTTTAAACGCTATTTGCAAGAATTGCGTTCCACCGCAGTCGCTAAACAAATAAGTCAATATACAATTACACTGATAATATTGCACAAACAATTTAAGGGTTGAATTTTACACATTGTGATACAACATGAAATAACACCTAAAAATTAATACAAACCGGAAGGGAAGTCAGTCAACTTGCTGGAGGAATTTCTACTGCCGGTGGTGGTAAACTGGTCCGATTTCTTAGTGGCCACCACGCTCAGCGAAAGATTCTGACCAGAATAAAGACCGGCGTTCACATGTCCACGCTTAATATGAAAATTATTATTTGCTTTCTTTTCTTGGATGCGCGGGAAATAGAAATGATTTTCGTGGATGATACCCGGTTCGTTCTGTGTTGGCAGAAACATTACCGGGTTCTCATACTGATAGTAATGCGCCATCGACGCATTTTTGTACCCTCTGAGGTTGTTTGGCTGAGGCTGATCAAACTGTTCGGTGACCACGATATCAACCATTGTATCGAGTCCTCCGCCAATGCACTCCAAGCTCTTAGATTTGCAACCGATCAAGGACGTAAACTGTCGTTTCTCCCCAATCGCATTCTTGCGACATGCGTGTGATAATTCGCATCTGGATGCACTCAATAGGGAATCAGAGCTACCCTCACTTGTATATGTGGGTTCGTCAAAGTAGATACCTTGATTGTAATATCCATCATCCGGAAGGGATAAATGCACCAAGCTGCGTGTTTTGCGGGGCGGTTGCGGGTGCAAATTTGAAGGTACTATCTCACTTTCGTTGCCAGGACATGACTCATCACTCAATGTTGTTGTTTCTATACGCATTTGAATTTTGGTACACGCATGCGGTTTGTCAATTTGGGTTTGTCTTAATCGCTTATAGTCCTCTGTTTCCACATCATTAATAATATTGCGCAACTCCTCAATCACTTCCTCAATGGTGGTCTCCTCCTCATCGCCGTCGTTGAATTCGTTTTCTGGATCATCGACTGGGGGTTCCTTTTCGATTGCCTCAATAGTGAGAGTTTCGTTTTGAACACTGTACATTTCGTAACCAGATGACTCCTGCTGAAGATGTTCGGGTGTGATGCTCCGCTCTGATGAAGAAATACCTTCGTCTTCTGGCGTTGAGCTATCTACAGATCCAAGCATGGTATTTAATAAGTTCATATTCCACGTTTAATCAATTACCTTTGTTAATAATACTTAACGTCGTTTTCTGTATTGAATTGCAGGATGATTTTAGCGAGATTACCTCATCTTGTAGCTCATTGCAACGTTCTTTTAAACATTGTTCAAGAGACATTAATATTCCCTTTTCTTCTTGTAATATCTGTAAGACAAACAGTAATAGCTCATTGCAATGCTGTCTATTTATTTAAAAAATAAGTACCTGTATGCGTCGCTCCAGAAGTAAAACGTTGTCTCTTAAGGAGTCATTTTCCTTTTCCAAGTTTTCTAATCGAATATTTAAGCCTTCCGCGTCGACATGATTGTTCTCCCAGGTGTCCAACTCGTTACATATGAGTTCCGCATACGATGAGCTGATAGTTATGTTCTGAAGACATTAAATTAATTTATGCTCAGAATATATATAAAGTGCTTAATTACCTTCTTAATCGTTGCTACATCAAATTCAGCTTGATCTAATTCTGCTTGGATGTACAACCGTCGTTGGAGACTTTCAGCCGTACCAAGGAATGTATTTAAAAACTTCATACCAGTATATAACAACTCGCCCTGTCCTCCTGCAGAAGTTAACATACCGACCAAAAATCGAAATCTCACAGGTTCCCCAAATCGTAGACGCAATGTAGAAAGGGCCTCCGATACAGCCGAGTGGCCGTTACCAGTTGGCTCACAAGCTTTTGTGAGCAACTAAATTTGAAATTATTTATAAGTCGTTAAGAAAGTAATAAAGCACACTTACCTCTAAGGCAATTATTCTTGATTTGTTCACATTACTCATAATACACACGGCGAGTGTAAATAAACCAACGGAAGACGCCGCAAGTTTACGAATACTCTCCGTGTATCGAATGCAACAATAAATCAGACACTGTAAACACGTCAATTCGTCGAAGAGTGCACGTCGTTGAATTGCAGGTGAAATTTTTCCCGTTGTGGTAGTTGCGTATGGAGCATTGTTGGACTGACTGAGTTGGATTGATCTGAGCAGTTCCAGTAATAATGTAACACCATCAAGTGGGTCAGCCACAAACTCCTGTATAAAACTGTAACAAACAATAAAACAAAATCAAA
Source organism: Anaulacaspis nigra (assembly GCA_030264675.1). Taxonomy (NCBI): domain Eukaryota; kingdom Metazoa; phylum Arthropoda; class Insecta; order Coleoptera; family Staphylinidae; genus Anaulacaspis; species Anaulacaspis nigra. The sequence continues at coordinate 9,197 of JARJDV010005764.1, read as the reverse complement.
TAGATTAAAACAAGCAGGCGCTGATTCAATTGTTAGTTTTGTTTACTTCAATAGACAATCAATTAATCCGCTTCATTTTCAAAATTAATTTTTAGCGAACAGTCGCACTTCCATTTATACAATTTTATAAAAGAAAAAAATATTTACAATCAACCCGAACGCAATCAATCGATCACATACTACCATCGGGGCAACGGGTAGTGCTTAAATAACGATTTTGAATTTATTTGCGGTTTGAAAACATGGCTTGCCCGGGTCAGTGCAACACATGCCCGACGGCGAAACCGGTACTGGTTCAAAATCCGCCAAACATGAGCTGCCCCCCAGGCTGTCCACCCTTGTGTCCTCCAGGTTGCCCTCCGCGATGCCCGCCGGATTGTGTGCCGTGTGCTCCCGAGTGCTGCACATCCAAGTGCTGCCCACCACGCCGTATGTGCCGTTACATCCAGCCTCCACGCCCGGAGTCCTACCGCCCCACGATGCCGTACCGTCCGCCGGTCCTCAAAATGGAGGATGATACGATTTACCGCAAGTCGTACTTGCCAGTTGATGGTAATAAACCAGCCCCGATCCGTCCGCCGCACAACCTCTGCATTGGCCAGGGAAGAATTTCAGATGACACCGTGCATCGTCTGTCTTACATGGGCCACATGGCAGCACCGCCTTGTCCTATCATTCCATGTGAGCACAAGCTCATTGGAGAAGGCCCCATGCAGGACATAACTACCCAGAAACATGACTATGTGCCAAAGCCAATACGCCGCATCCAGCCTTGCTATCCAATCAAGAACCTGTTCACGGCGGATTGTCCACTTAGCGACCTCACCACCAACCGCCTCTCCTATATGCCTGTCGACGTCGACAGCTTCAAAGTGCATGCAATCCGCCAGCTGGACAACCTGGATCGCCCATGTGGCCGCATGGAAGAGCAGACTATCCAGAAGCTCTCCTATTTGCCCTGGAAGCCGCAGGTGCCAGAAGACATGCCATGGAAGATGCGCCAAACCTACGCACCGCCGTACTTGCCCATGGAGGACAACACTGTTCATCGCTTGAGTTTCCAGCCGCCAGGCCACTTCGTTGAATGCACCGATGGAGGGCCAAACTGTGTCCCATGTCCTGAGCAAGCGTGCACGCTTCCAGCATGCACCGCGCAGTGCTGCTGTCCTCGCGCTGCTTGCTAGATTTGCTCAGCCTAATCAACTCTACCCTTTTTTAACCGATTTAAATTCTCTCTTGTGCAATTCTGCGTTCTAATCCAGAAATTATGCTCTTTATCTCCTGTCTATCCCTTCTAATAATTTTGGAAAATAAACATAAATTCTCAGTGAGCTGTGTAGTTTTATATTTTGTTTTTAGCGTATTTATGTTACTATGGTACACGTTATTCTCAGTACTTTGCTCCTTGTCAATTACCAGTTGATTTCGAAATTCTCTAGTGTAAGCATCTCCAAATTGGTGATAATACCCACTTTGCTAAATTCTCGTTGAACGTAATTACAATAGATTTCGCTGAAGTTATAGTGTATTCGTACAATGCCAAAGAAAGCGGAGCAACGGTCAAGTTTTGTGAAAGACGATCCTCAGGCAGGTAACAAATTTCCAAGCAATGAAAATATTGGCGCCCAAAACAATGCATTTCAAACGCGACCACGGCCAGTAAAACTAAGTATAGAGCTATTCGCATACGACGTTCTTGCGAACAAGGTACATACGAGAACCAAATGTAAGAAGAGCGTACTGACTTCTCGTTGGGGTAAAGCCATGGTAGTAAATGCCATACCGTATAAACCGAAGGAGAATGACATTGATTGTCAGGTTACCACCAAGCGTCGAATGACCATCACCAACCGCACGAGGGAACCCAATTATGTAGGTTTTCGACCATCAGCACCCTCCTCATGCATATGGCTTGACGGTAGCGCACAGCGCCTTAATCTGGAAACCATTGCCGAAGGGGATTTCCTTGCATTGGTTCACAGACGTGCCTTTGCCAATAAGCGCAGGTCCAACCGAGTCTACAATTCACACAAACCGAAAGTCGTCCATACAGCCGTTCAGACATTACCAGTTACATTCAGAAATCACGTTTCCCCGAAACCAAATCCTGTCAAAAGCTCGAAGGGTGTTCAAACCGAATTTTCTCCACGCGTCTATAAGCAAAAATGCGTTATGACGGATTAGATCACTACATCGCAAGTACTACTCCACTACTAAAACTAAACAGGAGCACACAAACAGCAAATTTTTCCAAAAGTAAACTTTTATTATAACGCAAATTTGCGAGACAACATTTATGGAGAAAACTACGAACGAGCAATCATCCAATCATACAATAACGGGAAATACCATATACACTACAGCCCATAAGTACCACCACGAAAATAGCACCGCCAATCGCATTGGCATTGACATTGGCACACAAAGTACTGACACCACGCCTATCATGAAGAATATAAACATAAATAATACAGTAATCAATGGACACCAGGAAGGTACTCAAACACAGGAATTTGATGGATTAATTAGATCGGCACCAGATACTTATTCAGTTCACACCTCAACAACGGATGTTGGAGTAATTCCAGTACCTGCCAATACTAAATGTACCAAACAACTGAAGAAAGCTAAGAACATATACAAGCCGAACGATATATACATTCCGAAAATGAAGGTTCCACCACATCGTAGCCCCTGCTTTGACCCACGTACTAAGTCTGGGCGACAACATATCGACCATAATAGTGCGGATCATCAATCTCATGACGTTTCAAAAAAGCAGGGGGAGAGCTCAAAAGAATTTGATACTACAGAACCCAAACGTAATCCCGACTGTTGCAAGTCCCATTCATACGCACCCTTTCATTCCCCGACGGTTAATGACATACTAACGAACACTAGTTCTAATTGGAATCCAGAAAAAAAAGTTATGAGCACTTGCAAAATGGCAAAGACATCTGATAACTTAATATTGAACATAAATGTTCTCAAATCCACAGAAACATCTTGTACTCAAACAGATAAAGGCAGTGAACCAAACATGCATTCTTCAATTACTTTACGGAAATTCAACTCAAAGAAGAATACATTGTCTCAACGATCGGCCACAACTACTTTCTCAACACCTAAGCTGGTATATAATGGCACCCAACGAGAGCCCACTAATAGTAACATTTGTGGTAAGAACTACAGCGAGAATAAGTTCGTCAAATTGGCAAAGGAACGCTTTCAATTAAAACCATCCACGATTCAAGCTACATCTAGTCCTGCCAACCGAACAGTATCAAACCGCGCAGCTGCTGGTAAACAAAAGAAGAATGAGCCAACGTCGTTAATAATTGCAGCTAAGATTCCAGAAAAACGCATCCATACAAAGGCAAAGGCTGTGAGTGTGCAGACAGTATGCAGTTCCGTAAGTCGCATCCGCAGTTGCCAAACATTGAGCAGCAGACGTGCGTGGGCTGATAACTGCGTTCAGTGTCGAGTATCACTTGTGGCACGTTCTCTGCAAACCCTTTCGGAGAGGGAACCTCTTTGCAAGAGGTGTCGCAAACTCTGTGAGAAGCAGAAGAGCGAGTCCACCTGCATTAAGACTCAATCCAACGACGACTTTGTCGTACTATATTCGTCGGATAATCAGAAGAATCCTCCTAAGAAATGTAACACCAATAAATCACAAGCCCGCGAATGTGGAACGTTCACAAGTAAGGAGACAAAACCATCAGGTACCAATGGACACAACGCCAAGACTCACGCATTAAATTGGTGCTCTAGTCATTACTCATTACGGCCGGTCTCCATATCCACCAACAGTTTGAGTAACACATTGGGAAATACGAAGCCAATGGAAGAGTGCCATCCCCACAGGGATAATTTATGTGTGTCACGTCTTAACAAGTTAGCAGAACAACAAAAGATGTACTCGGAGCGGCGCACACAAACCAGCGCGGTGGATATGCAATTGCGCCAGTTACCAAAATATTGTGGGTCATGCATTCAAAAAAACGTCTCTGTGTGTTGCAACATCAACACCAGCAACAGTCAGACTGTCAACGCAGAGAATAAGTTTCACGGAATCTCCGAAAAGTACGCATCGACCGAGGTGGAAATATATTGTTGTTCGTCCGCTCCGACCATTTCTCTGCGGTCCAGCGACTTCAGTAAGAACACCGCAGACTTTTGGAAATACCACCACCTGGATTATTCACAGGAGCAGTTGATATTTGAGACAGATTTTACTACGACTTTAGGAGTTTCTAACACTTATGAATATCACATGGACCACTGAAGTCTGCCCACGCTGCGTCGTTATTACCACTCTTGACCTTCAATGAATGCACTTACCTGGGAAACGCCAACCGTAGGTCATTCTTCAGCTTCCCCAACAGCTCGGTCACGGTACCAAATTGCCTAAGTGTCATCTCGTTGCCATTAGACAACATTGGATTGCGGTAGTCACGGTATGTTGCTACCGAGGGTTTCTCGTAGTCATTGACCGCATTCATCTCACCGTATAAGTTTGGAGCCGCAGTTCCGTTGTTGTTTGGTCGTCGGCCCCATTTCTTTATGGACAGAGCATAGTCTTCTGGATTGTAGACCGGTGGTCGTTGCTTTTCCTGAAAAGGATCCCATGTCAATGCTGACGAATCGCAAATCTTATAGGACTTACTTTCGTCAATGTTTCTTCGTTCCATTGAAATGCAGCGATTCGCCGGGCTTCCTCGGAGTTTGGAGCCATATCTGATTCTCAGGGCAGTTGAAGAAATTGCTGTAATATGTAATTATTACCGCCTCAACAAATGAAAACTAATTTGAATAATTAATAATAATCAACTACATGCAATCGTATCTTTCGTAGCAGCGTGTATTGTATAAGGCTATTGCATAAGGCACACTTTCAATCACATCACTTGCATCAGACGCGTATTTCCCGACATCAATCGTCTCTTCCCAGAATTATTGTGTAGATGCATTTCCTCAGTGTGTATCAACATATTACGCACTCGTCCGCTGAGGCGCGGATTAAATCCGCAAGAAACAGGCTCATGTTATGAACAAAACATTCAATTAGAGAGCATGAAACCAATATTTGTATACAAATGATTTAATCATGCATGACCGTCTAACCGTACAGTGTCATTGTGAGTGGTCGATTTCCATATAGCTTCAACTTACTTATTTCTAACATACTGAAGTGAGTCCTATTTTAAATATTCACGCAAACTAAATTGTTTTTCGTGAGACTCTTAAAAATGTTAATAATGATCTAGGAAGTGTTCAGTATACTTTTGGTGTATGCGACGTATTAAGAAGCACTGCGTACAGCATGAACATACGGTTAGTGCAGATTGCATGTTTGGAGCTTTTAGATTTTCACTTATTTTTCATTGTTTCAAGCAATAACTATTATAAATGAACACGAAAGGAAGAATCGACTAATATAATAAGTCGCGCACGATGAAGTTACGCCCAATTGCATTTGTTTATTAATACAGCTTGTCATCGCACACACGTAAAACGAAGCTCACCTGCAACGAGAAGAAAAGAAATTAATGCATGCAATTACAATAGTCCGCATACAAATACCGGAAACTGTTTATAATATTCATGTTGTCTAATTGTATATATACTTAATGCAGATTTTGCCCATCAATAACACGCAGCTTTCGTACTAGATTCGTAGCAGCGACAAGCGCTTCGCGTTCGGCTAATAAATCGTGCGAAACGTATAACAATGCATGGATAATATTCCGTTTATTGTACTTATCGAACAGCAGTTCTAATTCAAGTATGCAATCATTTTATTACTGACGCGTTTCCTCAATTATACCGCGGAAGTAAATGTAGGTTGACACGCCCCAACTGCAATATCCAAGTCAATGTTAAGAATCTCGCCACTTAATATCTGAGATATTTATTTAGCATGCAATAACTGAATAAAGTTTTTGTGCTCATTATCTGCTATTCTGTGCGTTTGAGTTTAATATACACATCGCGCACTATGCAACATTTAGCATTTCGGCATTCCTGTAAAGCACGATTACATTACGCGATTGCAAAATACATAAACAATAATAGCACTAGTGCAGCCAGGAGTGTCACACTCCATGCAAACCGACTCATGAGTAAAAGTACCGGTGCTGAAGTGAACACTCGAGTTCAATGAAGTCATGTGGTCAGTGAGCAGCTCCTTGGACTCGCTCGTCGAGAATTCAGCTCAATTGACTTTTTCTTTTTTCCTTCGCGTGCTTTGTGCCCGACCGAAGAATTCTACGCGGCCGCATTTATAATTCTAATATGGTCTAATAATTTTAATCGTACTTTCCTATCATTTATTACATGCTTCGATGTACGTGGTAATAAGTTCCGGTGACGTTGCCGTTAGCGCGTGAATATTGCGTGCTATTTTCAAAATGTATACTATATGATAATAGTAGATTTTGTAGAAGAGCTTAAGAGGTTTAATTCTAAAAGCAAATAAATTGCGCATATGGCGGTCAACCAAAAGACGTTAAAATCATTTCCGCTGATGCGCAAATTCCAATTCAATCAGAACCACGACACCATTATTTGAATGATTTCCACCGCATTCGCGCGCGCACTTATTGTTAATATTGACGATGAAGAATTCAATACTTTCTATTTTTGTTATCAATAAAACTGCAAACGAAAAATTAGTTGATGCAAATGTGCCAGTGTAACAACCGCAAGTAATTACCAAATAACTATCGACGTTTTAGCAAATTTTTACAGTTTGCAGTCAGCTATTTAAAAAGCTAGTGATCTCTTTAAATAGCGATACCAACATGTTCAGCCATCATCTAATGTGAATGATGAGCAAATTGGGTTAGGCTTGTGTTTGTAGTCGCTTCTTTTTCAAAGGCAGAGAAACGAGTTGAGTGCGTTGTCGCTGGCGATTGACACCAGCCAGGCGCACGCAGAACTTGTAGTAACAACAAAGTTGTTGCTTGATGCGGATGTTCTTCCGCGCGTTGACCAGATGACAGTCGCATCCTATTATTAATATTAAAGATACATCTGTCTCTTCGGTGTAAGGCACTGCGCGCTAACATTGAACGACTTCAATACTTACATGGGCCCATTTCAAACCGATTGCTCTATCGCAGAAGGCATTATGCTCGGGAAAAAACAACGAAAATGTAAATTAAATTCATGTTTCTGATTTGCTTCGCAGAATAATGTATTGGGCCATATGCAGTGGCTGTACCGTTGCACGCGCGCAGAGTGGACGTTGTTGGAAGCGTGTAAGAAACACCTATTCTCGCTTCAATTCGGCAATGAATTCAAATTGCCGTGATCCAGGTACGCACGCGCTTATTTTCTTTCATTTACTTAATATAATTACATTATAATTAATTCAATAAAAGCAGATCGTGTGGAAGGATGCGCGCCATTTGCGCTCTGAAATTCAGAACGAAAAATATTGGAAAGCTAGCAGGGATTTCTCATGCATTGACAAATTGTAGCAACAAATCATGTTCGGGCATGCAATGAACAAAGGGACCTTGCAGATATTTCCAAGCTTGGCGCAAAAACCGCACAAAATGCTACAAGGATCGCAGCAACCAGGATAACCGTATATTGACTGGTAACGTAACTGTACACGTTTAATGCCATTCCGCGCATTGCTCGCTTTCAGAAGGCCGCTAGGAAGCGTGCGATGCGAATGCATGTATTCGTACATGCGTACACGCGTGAGTGGCCACAATCTGGATAGTAATGCGTAATTTTGCGAGCAAATGCAAGAAATTAGTGGGATACAGTAGTGCGTTTATTTCATCCATATTTGATTCGGCACACCTCAATTTCATTCAATACTTAGACGAGGTAAATATTTTGAATATGTTAAATTAAAAATAGTTAGAAACAACAACAACTATATTCTAAATGCATGCGTCCTCTTCCTCTGAATCGCTATTTGTTGCTAGCACCGCTCCTAACATTAATTGTGATGGGCGTGTCGTTGATTCGAATCGAATTCTATACGGCGCTTGCGAAAATTCAGCCTCAGATGATGTATCCATAACAACATCATTTTGATTTTGGGGTCCTGCTTCATTTTGCTCAAGATTTGTATTGGCTGAGGGCAGTTTCAGCGTTGAAATTGCATAAAATACTTCACATTCATCATTGTGACACTTTAATATTAGACAACTGCAATTATTTTCAAAAGTATTGGATGAGTGAACAATTTGGTCAAATATTGCTACAGGATACATACTTGTTACTTGAACTAAAATGCAAATTTAAATGCAATCCAAAACCAGCTGCATAGGAAGCAACTGACCTAAGTGGCTTTGTGGGAAGGACAAAGGTAATGTGAGTTTCAAATGAGTATTGTATGAATAATGCTGCATTTAAATGCACCTGAGATCTAATGCCTTTGAAGACATTACAATCAAATGGACAATTTCTTACTTGTAAATCTTTTGTTGTACAATTAAAATACAGCTGTAAATCTTCCCTTTGAAACTTCTTCAATATATTTTCAAGCTGTGTCCCTCTGCTAACAATAGTATACATTGTATCATTGATGGAAAATCTTAATTCAGTCACCTTATCCATATCCAATAAATTAAAACTGTATTGCATTGTATCACCAGTTTCATATTCCACAGTGAATTGAATTCTATCATACTTTGGACACACATCCAATTCACAATTCTTTAATTTCTTTTTTAACTTGCGGCCAAATGCCAGCATTAAACATCTTATGTTCACCTTACATATAATTACATCATCCTCTTCCATATTATCACTTTCTTTCACAAGTTCGTAATCAGGAAAGTGTCTCCTATCGAATATATAACGAGCGTATGCAGTTCTTGTGGCATTCAGAGCAACAAGTTTGAAGCATGTGTTTTCAAAAATCATATACACATTGTCTGACACCTTTTTCAACGCTACCGCCACCTTAAACAATACTAAAAATTGAATGTGCTTTATGACTACAGTACCAGCTACTAACACACCTTTTAAATTCGCGGGAGTAACCCTGCAATTCATTCTTTCACAGCACAAAACTACTTACAACTGTAACGTTTCTCTTGGTTTCTCTCGCGAACTTCGAGGTTAGACTATCAAGCCAACTCGCCGGTTGCTTGTAAACAGCAGATCCGCACTCGTTGAACTTGAAATTCATGTTTCCACCGCACAGTGGTTCCACGTTGGATTTT